>QTSX02005859.1:0-176110 GCA_014839935.2 Entomophthora muscae
GTGATTCAAAATTTAAACCAAGGATTTGACAATTCTGCATTTTTACGTTCAGGTTCTGAATTTACAGTAATCAGCAAATTTGTAAAGCCATAATTGACTATCACATATGGTGAAAAGGAGCTAACACCTTAAAGTACCAATATATCTCTGGCCAAAAAGGAGTCAATTGCATGGCAACTAAAACCTACCACCCTCAGGCTAACTGTAGAGTGTATGTTGTAATATATGCAGCCTGGGTGCTGATTTCTAAAAATAGTTAGTCTACTACTTCTTTATCTTGTTACTATACCTGTTGTGGTATAGTGACAGCCTGGGTAAGGACAGAAGAATACAAGAAGATAGTAAGACAAAAACTCGTTTTTTTGTTTGTAACTGTGAAAACTATATAGAGAGGGAATATGATTGGGTTTAGCTGGGTTTGTCTGGGGCAGGAAATGGGATAAGCTATTCTAAGGATGGATAATTGTCACGGTAGATTCCATAATGCCAGGTATTGTCTGTCCAAGTAAGAAGGTTTGAAAGGCCAGAAACCCTGTAATGAAATTGACCAAGTTAACAGATTTAAACCAAACAGTCAATCAAAAATGGGTCACAGCTGCTCCAGTCTGCCAGCTGAAATCAGCTCCCCCTTTCAAACTGATGTTGATAAATTGACATAATATGAGGGTCACCCAATATGAGCTTGTTAATCAGTATGGTTGTCAGAAACTAGTCACGCAAGGGTTCTTTGCAACCTGGACCAGATACTTACTTGACAATGTGGAAGGAATAGGAGGTCAAGACTCAGGTGGTATTGCTTAGACAATTTTTCTGATATATATTGAATAGTTTTCCCTGTTTCAACTCTAAGAGTTGAGTCCTCCTAAATTTACTCAATAAAAATAATTTATCCCAATTTCTAATTTTTGATTTTAAAAATGCATCCTGTGATTGGGTTGTTGTGGTATATTCCATACAATCTGATTCTGAACTGAATCATTTCTGGAATATGGGGCCTTGCAACTGGAACTTTGTTGTTGGTGCCTCCCAATGTCAATTTCATGCCAGTCAATTTTGCAGCTCCTCCCCCCATTCTTGAAAATAAAAATTGTGTCGATTCTCAATGTCCAGAATTTTATGCTGAAGATGAATTGATGCTTTCCCAGGTCATTTATCTTGGACTACTTTGGTTAGGACTAATTTTTCTACTTAATCCTGGAGTTAAAATTGGAAATTTCACAAAAAAATATCTGAAGCTGCCTTGGTGGTTAATCATCAATTCTATGTGGATTTGGGTGGTAATTCCCCATCACTTAGAAACAGCTTCATATTATCCAGTGATTTCCGTCACAATAATGTGGTCCAGGAATAAAAGGACAACAGAACAGCTGGTTTCATGTGGCTTCCCAATTAAGGAAATTAGCACAAACAATCCATTGTGTGGAATTGGACCTTGAATTTGATTTGTTGGATCAGGTGTGCAATCAACTGGGCTATTGCTTACTGCATTTGTGCTGCAACTGAACCAATAGGATTCAGTATTTGGAATTGGGGAAGACAACAGTCCAATAGAAAGGACAGAATAATAAGAATAAGGTATTGTTTATTGTGGAATATTGTGATTAATATACCATATGTGGAAAGCCATAAGGCCACAAGGGGATGGCATAGTGGGAAGTTCCATGTAAGGTTCAAAGCCAAGGAATAACTTGTGCGGGGATCAGCAAGTCAAATTGGTAGCACTCCTAATTAGGATGAAGTACCTGCCATTTGATATTGCCATCATATTAATCCATGTTGTTAGATACATCAAGGAGCAACTCATAAAGTGCCCCCTGTGTATTGTAAGATACATTAGCAGGTGAGCCTGGAAGCTCGGTTGCAACACCCCCCCCTTGCCCCCTGCTTGTCATCAGACACCAAGACCGGAGTCTGCGGAAGGTCTGGGAAGGTCTGCACAAACAGCCTTTGTGTGGGGATGGCGTGGCAGGGATGCAAGCAATCATGGAAAAAAGCTTCTTGGTATTTCCTTAAGTGTCTTTGAGTTGATAGGTATGATTGTCATAGACACGGCTATCCTGAAGGGCCCCAGGTGGTTGGGCTTCAACTTGGCGGAATTGGGATTGAGGGTGTAGACGGGGTCACCTACGGCGTATCTAGCCTTGAGGTGCTTTGTCCCTCCTTCAATTTTCTTGTGTTCAACTTCCTGGGCTTTGGCACGCCATTGGTCTAGGGATTGGGTTGTCACTAGGGGAGGCTTTTTGGGGGAACTCTGGACCGTAGCTTTCCCTGTTCAACTCCTGTCAGAATGTCAGGCGTCCTGAAGGCCAGGGTGCTGGGGCTGAACCCTGTGCCCCTGTTGATTCTTGCTTGCAGGATAAGTAGAGCGGTGAGCAGGTGTTCAGTCCATGCGGTGTTAGGATGTTCTTGTGAGAGCTTGGCAATCAATTAAACCAGTGGGCCATTTAGCTGTTCCATGTGTCCATTGGCTTGAGGATGGTAGGGGGTCGTAACTATACGTTGGAGTGCGTTCTTGGCGCAGTATGCCTTCATGACATGCTCAACAAGTTCAGGGCTGCCATCTGTGATGAGACGTTTGGGTTGCCCAAAGCAGGCCACAATTTCCTTGCCAATAAAGCAGGTGATGGTGGTGGTAGTGTGGTTAGTTGTTGCCCAGGCCACTGGCCAGAAAGTGAAGTAGTCAATGGCAGTGATAATGTATTTCTTTCCCAGTCTGTCTTTGGGGAGTGGCCCCACAATGTCAAGGGCCCACTGATCAAAGGGTTTCATGGCCTTGATGGGCAGGACAGACTTGGGGGTGCAGGTTTGGATGTATTCTTTTTGCACAGCACACACGTTTCAAGGAGATCCAATATGTCTTGGCGCATGCAGGGCCACCAAACCTTTTGTTTCATGATCTTGAAGAGGTTACGCCCTCTGATGTGACCCAGGGTTTGGTGGTAGTGCAATATTGTGTCACCTTGTTGTGTGATGGGAATGTAAGGCGTCTTCTCACCTGTCTCTGCCTGACAGGAGACATTAACAGCATTGGTGGTGAACTGACTTTCATTGTCCTTCTGCTTGGAGATGGTTACTGAGTTAAGGCCCTTGTAGCAAGTTACCTCTGGGCAGAGGTAGAGCATGGGCCAATCTGGATCCAAACTATTGTCCCCAGTGATGGACGCTATGTAGAGCCGCATAAGAGCGTCAGCTGTGACAAGTTCATTCCCAGGCTTGTACTCAATGCGCAGCTGGTAAGGGGATAGACACTCAACCCATCCTGCTTGGCGGCGTGTCAGGTGGGACTGCGTGTTGAAGTACTCAAGTGACTTGTGGTCAGTCAGGACGCAGGGTGGGAAGATAGCACCTTCCAAGTAACAGCGCCACTTCTCAATGCAGTGCACAATTGCTGCCAACTCTTTATCATGAATGGGATAGTGTTGTTCCAAATCAGTAAGTTTCCTGGACTCATACACCACAGGAAGGAAGACACCATTGTCAGCCTCTACCCTTAGCACGCCCCCTATGGCTCTGTCAGAGGCATTGGTCTTGAGTTTGTACTGTCAGCTTAGATTGGGGAACTGCAGTACTGGTGCTGTTGTGAGTCTTTGTTTCAACATCTCAAAGGCTTGATCTCTGACAGGGGTCTAATGGAAGCGTTGCTTGGTAGTGAGGAGCTCAGTGAGAGGTGCAATTAGTTCCCCACAATTGGGAATGAACTTGCGCATGTAGGCAACCATGCCTAAGAATGTACAAACCTGGCCCACATCAGTGGGAGGTGACATGCTTGTGATTGCCTTTAATTTTGGTGGTGTTGGGATTTATCCCTTGGGCAGAGATGGTGTGTCCAAGGAATAACAGCTCTGACTTGATAAACTTGCATTTGGAGGGTTTAGCTTCTAGCTGGTTTTTCCAAAGGGTGTCAAGGACAGCACAGAGGTGTTGGAGGTGTGTGGTTTGATCTTGACTGAAGACAATAATGTTGTCAAGGTACACAGCCACGCATTTTCCAATCAGGTCCTCAAAGGCTTTGTTCATCAACATGGCAAAGGTGGAGGGAGTGTTGGTCATTCCAAAGTTCATGACCTGACACTCAAACAACCTGTAGCGCGTGCAGAAAGAAGTTTTGCCTCATCCCCTGGTGCAATGCGGACCTGGTTGTACCCTGCAGTGAGATCAATCTTGCTAAAGACCTTTGCACCTGCAAGTGTATCAAACAGGTTGTCAATCAGCAGCAGGGGGTACTTGTTCTTAACCGTCATCTCATTTAGGGTGCAGTAGTCTGTGACCAGGCAAAGGGACCTGTCCTTCTTGGCTACAAAGAAGACAGCCGCCCTGTATAGAGAGAGTGAGGGACAAATGAAGCCCTTATCAAGAGCTTCCACAAGGTGCTGGTGGAGGGTCTCATCTTCCTTTGGTATAAGACAGTATAATGGTTGTGCTTTAGGTAACAATCCTTGAAGTTGTACAGCGTGCTAGATCTCCCAGGGAGGAGGTAGTTGTTCAAGTGTCTCACTGAATACGTCCTTGTACTCCTAAATGAGTGCAGCAAGCGCTGGTGAGGGTGAGGAGGTCAAGGGAGGGACTGCAGATGGTTTAGCATGGATCACTTTGACTGAGCATTGGTTAAAGTCTAGTTTGCCCCCCTTGAAATTGTACAAGCCTGTCTCTGTTATTCTGACAAACACAGTATCATGGAGCAACTTGCTCATTTCCACAGGGTAAATCTGGAATCCCACCCCATTTCTGTTGAGGTTGGTGACAGAGGTATCCCAGTCAATGTAGGGAAAGTTGTGCCAAAGCCAGTCAAGGCCAGCAATTACGTTGTGGCTGAGCCCTGCCATGATTGGCCCAGAGTGTCAGGGTAAAGTAGAGAGAGAGCTTGTTTTAATCAATCAAATGGGGAATGTACACCCAAAATAGGATGACATTATCAATTAAGAGGAGATAATGTGTGTTTACTTGTAAATGATAACCCTTGAAAAGTGAATAAGGAAATGTACAGCAGAAGATTATGCACAGGTACATCAGGAAGACCTTCATTTGGCTCAATGTCAAGGAATCAGCAGTATAGATAGGCTCACATTCAATTTTACAGGTTTCAGGAATCATTTCAGAAGGAGGTGGAAGATTACCAGGAAATTGCAGAGGTGAGAAAGCAGAATCTAGCAGTCTGGCTATTACAAATCTGATTAGAAAATATTGAAATAAGTGAATCATTGAAGCAAGATATTTATTGAGAGTAAAATATCAAACTACTAAGGTAGTTTGGTGGGGACAATTGTTACTTAAAGCCTTTGGGTATATCTTGATGAGGTGGCCTCCTTGAATACAATATTCAGACAGCTTACAGATACCACCAATGGTGGTTCTGTAAGTTGTTACCTGACCTCCTTTGAGGTCAGGTTTTGTTGAACAGCAGATCAAGGAAGAGAAAATTGGGCGTGGGGCATCCGCGCCCCACTCAGACCCAATCTCCCGTGCCACCACCCACTTGCAATCAATCATTAGATTTAAATCTACAATTGCTGCAAGCAGGTGGGGCTTTGGGCCAGGTTTCCCCGGGTGGCGGCACTTTGGCCAAGCCACGCCCAGGAAAACTATGGCCATGAAATTACTCTCCTTCTTTGGTAACGGGGACTTCCTGCCTCCTGGGAGTGCTGCCAATGCATAGTTCTTGTGGGCAGGAGGGAGTTTCATGGCAGCTAGGGTGGCTTTTACTGAACCTACTACTTGGGGATTGTTCTTGGGGAATTCCTGGAGCATTTCTTGGGTGTGAGTGAGGTTGCAATGAGGAATCCAACAGTTTTCCAAGGCTAGGTATCCCTTCCAGGCTACTAGGTAGTGCAGGAGCTTATGAGATAGTTTGGATGCAATTATTGATTCCAGTTCATATTCCAGTTGTCCATCCACTGTTATGGGGTCAGGAGTAAATACAGGGGGACTTTCATACTTAGTTATAGGCATTCATGGAATGTGCTGAAGATGTGGAAGGAGGGAGGGAGGTCCAGTTGGTAGGCTGAAGATCCAATCTTCTTTAAGATTCTGAATGGACCTACTCTTTTGGGGCCTAGCTTCTGGCAGGGTACTTTTAGTTGCATGTTCTGGGAGTCAACCAGTACTTGATCATCAATTTCATACACTGGGCCCTCTCTTCTTTTCATGTCTGCATAAGCCTTGTAAGTTGTTATAGCATGAGTCAAGGACACTTTGACTTCTTCATGGATTCTTTTTAAAGCTGCTGCCCATGAGGATGCCAATTCCACTTTGCTACCTGAGAGTGAGCCAAAGTTACATTGGGGGCTGTAGCCATAATTTTCAAAGAATGGGGAGACATTAGAAGAGGAGTATGGGGCATTGTTGTAAGCCAACTGGGTGATTGGTATGTTTTGGGACCAGTTATCTTGTTCAGCGTTAGAGTAGCATCTAATAAATGTTTCCAAACATTGATTCACCCTCTCTGTCTGGCCATTGTATTGGGGGTGGTAGGCTGTTGATCTGCATAACTTAATGCCTAGGAGTCTGGAGAATTCCTCCCAGAATTGTGCTGTGAATTGGGGAGCTCTGTCACTTATGATCTCTTGGGGGATTCCATGGTGGGCAAAGACATTTTTGACAAACAGTTTGGCCATCTGGACTGATGTGATTGTGGTTTGGCAGGGGATGAAATGACTCATCTTTGTGAAACAATCTACTACTACCATGATTGCATCATAACTGTTTGATGGAGGAAGTTCTACTATGAAATCAACAGAAAGAGCTATCCATGGCCCATTTGGCATTTGTAGGGGTACCATTAGACCTGTCTGTTTGAGACAGGAGGGCTTTGCCCTTAGACAAACCATTCAGCCCTTCAAGTACTTAGCTATGTCTGATGTGAGACCTCTCCAATCAAATTTTCTACAGATTATCTCTATGGTCTTATTTTTCCCTTGGTGACCAACCAATATGTTGTCATGGTGGGCCTTGATGACTTCCAGGCAAATATCACTATCAGGTACCCACAGGCAACCATTGTGAAGTATGGTACTGTCTTCAGAACTGTAGCAGGTGTGGGGAGTAGATTGACTTGCCAACTTAAACAACTGGGGGTACTGTTTGTCTAAAGGTTGCAGCAACTTGACTCTAGCTACCATGTCTGGGTTGGCAAGTTTGTGGACACTTAGAGTACAGATTGTTTCCGTGGGAGGAGAGGATAGAATGGCGCTGGGGGGAATCATGACCTTTGTATTAAATTCTTGTTCAGCCTTAACGTCTGGAAGGAATGCTGGGTTGCAACTGAGGGAGTCTGCTAGATGGTTATCAATACCCTTGATAAACTTTTATTGGAATTTAAACTTGACTAGGACTTCATACCATCTGGTCTGACGTTCAGTCAAGAGACAAGGTTTCCAGTAATACAATAGGGCTTTGTGGTCTGTCCTTACAGTAAATTGGTGTGTGGCTGAGCAAAGGTGATGCTGCCAGTATTTCATAGACTCTACTACTTCTAATAGCTCCTTGTCATAGATCATGTAGCTGAGCTCTTCAGATCTCATTTTCTTTATAAATAGCCCACAGGGTATTCTAGTCCATCATCAGCAGTTTGTAGAAAGACTGAGGCAATGGCAAATTTGGAGGCATCTGTGGCTAAGATAAAGGGTTTGGAGGCATCAACATGGCAGAGCATAGTTGTAAAACACATGATGTTCTTAACAGCATTGAATGCAGCATTGCATTGTATGGACCATTCCAGAGTTTTTTCCCACTAGCAGCGTAAAGGGGGGCTGCTGTTTCTGATAAGTGGGGGGTGAGGCATTTCAAGAAGTTGCATGTTTCCAGGAAACTGCAGAGTTGGGTAATGTTTGTCAGGGTCTGCCAATTCCTTATTGAAGCTTCCTTTTCAGGGAAAATGGCATGGCCTTTCTCCAAAATCAGATTTCCTAAGAAAGAAACCTTACTCTTGAAAAATTCACATTTGCTCAGCTTGATGATAAGATAGGCCTTTTGGGTCCTTTCTACTACAGCACAAAGGTGGATGGCATGAGACTGCTCATCCAGAGAGTATAGTAAGATGTTGTCCTTGTATGCTATAGCACAGTTCCCAATGAGGTCACCTAAGACTGCATTGATCATCTTCTGGAATACTGCTGGGGCATTTTTTAGACCAAAAGGCATGACTTGGTACTGAAAGATGCCTTTCTTAGCTTGAAAGTGGTGAGCCATTCCTGACCTTCTTTGATGCAAATCTGGTTGAAAGCATTTAAAAGGTCCAGCTTTGAAAATATTATAGCTTTCTCCACCTCCCTGGAGATCTGAGACTCAATGGGCATGGTGTATGGGTCCAGTACAGTCACATTGTTCAAGTTGCCAAAATCAATGCAGGGGAGTAATGATCCATCAGACTTTTGAACAAAAAGCAGTGGAGAGCATATAGGAGAAGATTTCCTATAGATCTGTCCTTTGGCTTCCATGTCTTTTGTCCATTCTTCTAAGCATTGTTCCTCCTTTAAGTTCAAGTGATAGATGGGAGAAGCAACTTTCACCAAATCAACAGTGAGTTTAAACTCAAAGTCAAATTGTGAGTGTGCAGGGAGACCATAAGTCAGCTTAGAATCAAAGGCTGTGTGCAAGTGGGAGAGGCACAACGGAAGGACATCAAATGATGTGGCGGGCTTTGTTGTTGCTGAGACTGACATTGAGATTTGAGGGGCTTCTTTCCTAAACAGGATCATTGGTACCTCTAAGGAAATTCTGGCAGGATGAGCAATCCTCAGTAGGTTATCTTTGAGGATTGGGGTGATATTATGCTCCCACCACCATTCCACGCCTAGGATCACTGGGTATGTCAGGTGCTTTGCCACTGTGAAGTCAGCAACAAAGACATGATCAGTGATAGAGAAGGATAACAGGCAACATAGTCTGAATGAACGGAAGACATTGGATACCCCTCCTTTGCACAGAGCACCAGGATTATATTCCAAACCTAGCTTGTCAACCAGATATTTTGAAATGAAGTTTTCTGTGGCACCAGTATCTACTAAAGCTACAGCTTTTGTTAGAAGTGATTTGGAAGCAAAGGAACAATGAAACAAAAAATATCCCATCTTTGTTTTATTTGATAGAGGGGTGTGATTGGAATCAACTTGTACCTGGAGTTGAGGAACTGTCTGAATAGACAACAGGTCCTCATTCAAGGCTACAAAGGGTTGGTCAATCACAGGTTCAATGACAATAGGCTTGAGACAAGGAGCAGGTGCAACCTTATTCATAGTGGCAACGTGGAGTCCACTATAGCCTGAGCCTTGGCGGATAGCAATGGACAGTTCTGGTTGAAACATATAAGTTTACAGGCATTGGTAGTGTTACCTGAAGTGGGCGCTTGAGAGTCAATAGAGTTCAAGTTTGCCAGGATAGCGCTGGAGTTGTCAATACCGTAAAAGGAGAGCGCAACCAGGGTAAGAATACTCTGAGGAGGAGAACTGACGACAGGAGCTATAGCCAGAGTGGGTGCTGGAGTCACAAGAGATTGAGAAACCTCAGGAGATATGGGCCCTTGTGGAGTGGCTGGCTCCTGTTGACTTTTCAAGCAATTTAACATGGGAGGAGCCTCTAATAACAGAGGCTGAGTTGGCTGCTGGGACGTCACTAGCTTACCCCTGACTGCTTGTAGGAGGCGTTGTATCATATTGGAAACAGAAGTGGAAGGGTGCAACCAGGGTGAAAGACTTTGACCAGTGTGGTCAAGGCTGAGATAGAGGGTTGCAAGCTTAGCGCTTTTGGGGAGTGATGACTTCTTGGCATTGGCTTGAAACTGCTTGAGGTACAAGAGTAGAGGTTGAGGGCCTTGGGAACTTGAGAACAGGGTTTTTTAGCCAATCAAAGAGGAAGTTGCCAGAGCTTAGAACATCACCAAAGGGATTAGGGTTGACGCATCATCAAAGGAGTTTGGTGCTTGGTCAAGGATAGACAAACACCACTCACAGGATTTGGGTTCTGCTTTTTTGAGTAAGAAGCTGAGAAGCTTCTGAGGGAAACCATGCTGGGTCCATTCCTCATTTAGTGCCAAGATTTCTCTGACAGTATTTAACAAAGTGGATGGAAGGCTAGGAGCAGGCTGCTAGAATTTGAGGTGTGAGAGTAAAGTACAACAAGATTGTGTGATCTCTATCTTTGCAAAGGATGGGTATAACAGGGGAAAGAAAACCAATGCAAAAACACTCTAAAATGAAGTAATGAGCATTGTGGAAGTCACCACTGAGATATCCATGATGCAAGAGAATGATCTAACAACAAAGATGCTCAGGCCATACAATATATCAAAATTAGAGTAGTTTGATAATATCAGGGTAAAGTAGAGAGAGCTCATTGTAATCAATCAAATGGGGAATTTACACCCAAATTAGGATGACATTACCAATTAGGAGGAGACAATGTGTGTTTACTTGTAAATGATAACCCTTGAAGAGTGAATAAGGAAAGGTGCAGCAGAAGATTATGCACAGTTACATCAGGAAGACCTTCATTTGGCTCAATATCAAGGAATCAGCAGCGTAGATAGGATCTCATTCAATTTTGCGGGTTTCAGGAATCATTTCAGCAGGAGGTGGAAGATTACCAGGAAATTGCAGAGGTGAGAAAGCAGAATCTAGCAGTCTGGTTATTACAAATCTGATTGGAAAATATTGAAATAATTAAATCATTGAGGAAAGATATTTATTGAGAGTAAAATATCAAACTACTAAGGTATTTTGGTGGGGACAATTGTTACTTAAAGCCTTTGGGTACATCTTGATGAGGTGGCCTCCTTGAATACAATATTCAGACAGCTTACAGATACCACTAATGGTGGTTCTGTAAGCTGTTACCTGACCTCCTTTGAGGTCAGGATTTGTTGACCAGCAGTTCAAGGAAGGGAAAATTGGGTGTGGGGCATCCGCGCCCCACTCGGACCCAATTTCCCGTGCCACCACCCACTTGCAATCAATCATTGGATTTAAATCTACAATTGCTGCAAGCAGGCGGGGCTTTGGGCTGGGTTTCCCCGGGTGGCGGCGCTTTGGCCAAGCCACACCCAGGAAAACTATGGCCATAACACAGAGAGCTTAACCTGGATGTTCCCCATTCTTACAGAGAAGGGTACCGTCTTGTGGGTGATTGCAACTCTGCAGGAGTCAGCCACCTGTCCTGCCTTGAATCTGCTTGACATGTGGTCTATTGATTGAGAGTTGGCAAACGCCTGGTCCACCATAGTGTGGTTGGCCCTGGTATCTACCAGTAATTTGTGGGTGTTCCCACAGAAACAGAAGGGATAGGATAGGTGTGTTACTTTATTTGAGGAGTGACTTGCTTGCAATACAGGGTCATCAATGTGGACTTGAAAGACGTCTAAGGTTTTGACTTCATGGATGTTGTAGTCACAGGGGTTCTTTGCAAGCAAGGATTGAGAGGATGGGTCAGGTGGGGTTGTAAAGCCTCTTGTTGCTACAACCCCCAGGCTTTTCCCGGATCCTCAATCTGCGCAAGCTGGAGCTCCCCCTTGCGGGGGCGTTTAGTCCCACTATCCTGCTGGCAGGGTTGGTGGCGGCCTACTTAATTGTGGCCATTTCCAGGTGTTGTACGTGGTTGGGATGGAGCATCACTGGTACGGAAGAAGCCCATTGAGGCCTGGTTGTTAGCCTCCACAATGGCTTTGTAGCAATTATTGATGGAGGTGTAGCAACCTATGGGAACCCACTTGCAGATATGGGGTTTAACCCATTGATGATGAGAGTGAGTAGCATTGCATTTCTGTTGGTCACGGCTTTGGGGGTGGCAGCAAAAGCTTGTTGCCAGGCGGCAAGGTACTCTGGAACGGAACCAGTTTGTTTGATTGCTAGAAGAGGAGTTCCCACAACAATGGGGGAGAAGGTTTCACTGTAGCGGGACTTGGTGGTATCTTGGAATGCCGCCCAGGTAACATCAAGTTCCTGGATGGCCCAGTTAGTGAACCACACAGTAGCGGGCCCTGTGAGGTAACCAGATGCAGTGGCAACCCACATGGGCTCAGGAACCTGACAGATACGGAGGCAGGTTTCAGTAGATTGGAGCCAACTGACAATGTTGGCCCCTTTGATGCCACCAGTGAAGGATTCTAGCTGAAGGTTGAGCATGTGTTGGGACAGGTCTGACTGGGGCAGGGTGACGCTGGCGTCACCCTGCCCAAGGCAGAGCCAATTGTACACACTGGTGAGGACTAGTTGGTTTTGATAGATGACATACCCGTCAGGGATGTCCCCCTTGGGGATTGGCAGGAAAGTTTCTTTTTGGGGAGTAGCCATACAGCCTGTAATCCGTCCTTTCTTGGGGGAATTTCATTTTAGGTAGGTTCTAAACCTACCGCTGCTACCACTGCTGCAACTGAACCAATGAGGATTCAGTATTTGGAATTGGGAAAGACAACAGTCCAATAGAAAGGACAGAATAATAAGAATAAGGTATTGTTTATTGTGGAATATTGTGATTAATATACCATATGGGGAAAGCCATAAGGCCACAAGGGGGTGGCATAGTGGGAAGTTCCATGTAAGGTTCAAAGCCAAGGAATAACTTGTGTGGGGATCAGCAAGTCAAATTGGTAGCACTCCTAATTAGGATGAAGTACCTGCCATTCAATATTGCCATCAGATTAATACATGTTGTTAGATACGTCAAGGGGTGACTCATTGAGCGCCCCCTGTGTATTGTAAGATACATTAGCAGGTGAACCTGGAAGCTTGGTTGCAACATTTGGATCCTTGATTAAACTAAAAATCAAAGTAGAAACCAAAATTCAACAGAATAGTTGCACAATTGTGATATTGTTACATCTATTAAGCCCTGATTGACAATCTATTGTCTGATTCATCTTAGGGTCTATAACAGTGTCTAGATAGAAGACTAGTACAAGCCCTTGCCAAACTCACCATGGGGAACCCAAAAATTGTCCCAAGCAGTTAACAACTGCCCTTCTTGTATTCCAAACCCAATTAATAGATTCACTTGGAAAAGCCCTTTTGAACTAGCCTATGGCACACAACCCAATATAATCCAGGTCTTAACAGAGCGCAAGTTGAAAATAACAAAACATTTTCTCCTAGAACCAACCAAAATTTATGTCTTTCCAATATTGAACAATCAATCAGGGAAGAGAAACACCTATAAGACATTTTTGCTCCCCTAAAGACAGGCATGAATTTAAAGACAAGGTCTGGGTAATAAACACAGACTAAAGCAAATTACTTACCAAAAAAGTATTCCCTGACATTGTTCTAAAGATAAATGACAACAATACCTACCTGGTGCAAGGATTGGGCAAGATAAAATAAGTCAAGAATCTATACCACAAAAGGCTTACACCATGCAAGGCCCACCAGAAGCAATGCAAGACCATCATCCCAGCAACAGAACAGCAATTGGTGGAACATGGAGCCCGCGCCCCAGACAACCTTCATGCCAATCTTCCAGCAGAAGAAGCTAACTTTCAGCTGGGGTGTCAAAACAGTGGGGTAAAATCCCTGAAAAAGTTCCACACAAGAGACCCTGTGTCACTCAAACCGACTTCCCCACAACTCAAAGCCAAATGCAGAAGTCAGCTATCATTTCCAAACAAGGCAACAAAACCCAGTGTCAATCTTTACTTGATGGACAGCTCAATTTGGTGCTTCACTCACTAATAGGATCAATTTATCCCTTGCCCAACCCAATTGAGTGATTGTCTCAATCTTTTTTCCTCGTTATTTGCCAATACTATATAACCTCACACATCTCAATAAAGGCATTATATAGTTTTCAAAAAATAATCCCCCTTTAACTCAGCTAATACAGCACAGTTAAAACACTAGGATTAGTTTTGTGAAGTTGGTCCAATCCCACAACAGGAGCAATATCATGACCAGCAATTGCTTGATCCAATGTGGTGGAATTGGTGGAGTTAGGGTTAATGAATCATTGAGCTGTCTCACTTAGGATATTGACACAACTTTTATCAGCAAGCCCAACAGCTTTGATCTCAGATGGGGATATGGGCAAGCAATACCTATCTGCAAAGTGTTCTGCCATCACAGCCCTATTGGTATCAGAGACAATAAGCATCTAATGGCTGCCATCTTTATAGGAAAAACATTGTCAACTTTATTTTGGTCAAAGTAGATAGGTATAAGCAATGGATCCTCCAAAGAACCTTGAGAAATGAGGATAGTTTTGAGAGCTGATTTCAAACCTCCCAGCTTATATTTGGAAATTACCATACTCCCCCTTTCTGATTAGATAGTCCAGTCACATGATGATTGGCCATATCATTGTCCTCACTCATATTCAATTGTTGAATACTAACATGATCAGGCCACATTACCTTTAACTTGAAGGCCAAAATCTATTATTAAATAAAATATTCCTTTTCTTTCATTTAATTATTGTTTCTCTTCCAAAGATGTCCTTGTTGTCAAATGAATTTATTTTTTAATATAAGGGCGCATATAAATAAGCTAGTGTCAGGCCTCCGGAATAATATGGTAGACTTGACCATTATTCCCCTGGCTGATTGGTTAGACAGCCAATTGTCATACAGCTGGAAAGCTTAAGGAAAGCATCAGCTATTCCCGCTCCACACTTTGGCTAATCAGTACATTGAGTATTACTCCAAAGATTGATCCTGATCCAATTCTGATCCTCCCATTGGATTGACTCTGATTGGATAAGCTTGATGATACCTGATCTCAAGCACAGAACGCCTCTCAGCCAATAAGATGGAATGCCCAAGAATAATAATGCAATATGGTTCCCACCAAACATTCACGCTTAGAGACATCTTAAATTCTATGACCAATATAGAAGGTGATTTAAAAACAATAATACATGATGTGAAAACCCAGTTGACAGGGTAACCAAACTTGCATATGCATAAACCACAAACCAGATGCCACCAGTACACTGATGAGATAAGCTGAGGTCCAGTAATCTATTAAAGTCCCATGCCAGACCAGCATGGCTGCCTAACTCTGGGGGCTGAAACTAGCAGTCTGGGGAACAGATAGACTGACTAGTAAGAGTTGGAAGCGTCAGATTATAATCTGGCAAGAGGGCTTATCCATCCTATATAAGGTGCTCTCCTGATTAGAGATTGAGCAGAATATTAACCCTTGAAGATAGAGATTAAAGGATCTCTATTGTTGTATCACTACTAGCCAATGCCTAGTAGTCATAAGTATCCAAGTAAAACGTGCTGCCATTTACTTGCAGACCCATGTATTTTCTCCTATGGACTTGGGATACCACCAGGCTGTAGCCTCACCTAGACCCAATTGGTAGCAAAGATTGTCCTCATACAATCTATATCAACATCCCTACTATAATTAACAATAAAGACTATTTCTCAAGACCACAAAATCTTGACAGCTAGTTTGGACCCAGGAACAATAGTAGACCTGTAATGATCAATGTAGAGGGGTGACCCCAGTATACATTGAGTTAGCAACCAGGATTCAACCTTATAGTGTTTGGAGAAAGGCTAATTTGCCTAGCCAGCTTGGAAATCTCTCTAAATGATGATATAAAAAAGTAAATAAACTTTATTATGGAGGTATTTGGTTGGTATCAGAGATAATAGATAGTGAGAACGTTTTTTGGATTCATAAACCATGAATTAAATAACCAATCATCAACTTTAATTTCTAGAGCTCTAACACACATCAAGGGTGCTGGAGAAGGCTTCCCCAGACTCTCCAGTCCTAAAGATGGCATGAACCATCTTGATCCCATCCCTGCTGTTAGCTTCAGCATACGCGCTGTCAGAGGAAATGAAGACTGCACTGATAAACTTCTTGAGGGTTCTGAGCGGCACTTGGGTATCTTGGAGGGAAATGAAGACTGTTTTAAACTTCTCTACTGCTTGTGTTACCAGCTGGTCAAACACTTGAGAATCTGGGTTGTAGGGAAGGGTGATAAGGCTGCTCTCGGGGAACCTGTTTCCTTGGCCTATAGCAATATCATTGATGTAAGCAATTAAAGGGTTTGCATGCTCCAGAATTGGGTAATCTTCAGCTTGGATGTGGATACCAGTATAAGGCCTCTTGTTTTCATTGTGAGAGGTGAGGAAGCTTTTAAACACATCAGGTGTAGGAGGGTATTTCATGGAGAAATCAGGATCAAATACTAAGCCAATGTACACATCTGTCCCCTCCAATTCATCTCTGTCAAGGAGACAGTTCCCATCATCACAGTCTTTGATAGCTGTAAAGCCATCTTTAACATTGTTGTCATGTATATCATTGAAGGGATTTACAGTAATGAAATCATTTTTTTCTGGTTTGATATCAGAAAGGATAGTTTTCACTTGAGCTACAATATCCTCTGTTGATGGTTCAAACATAGAGTCTTCTTCATAGGAAGAGATGGATATAACTTCTTGGGGTTCCCTTAAATACAGTGAAATCCCTTCATCCTGTGCTGCTTTGACATATTCTTTGTCGTAGGATTGGAAGACCACCCCTGTAAGCTTCTTGAGTGTTTGAAGAGGTACATTATCTTTTAGGAAAATTTCAATGTCCAAATTCTTTTCCTTTGCTGCTTTCATCAAATCTTCAAGCACTTGGGAATTTGAAATGTAGGGAAGCCTGATGCGGACATAGCTGGGAAAGGTGTTACTTTTGATATAAGAAATCAAAGGATTCTCAGGTTCTTGGATCAAATAATCCTCAGCGTTGATATAGATGGCAGTAAAGGGTTTCCCATTGTCAAGAAAATCGGTAAAGGTTTCAAGTGCAGGGCTGTGTTCTTTTGGGAAGTCTTCATTGAAATATATTTCACAATAATGAAGTTGATCACTATGCCGATCTTTTTCACCAATATAACTATAATATGATATATAATAATCCTGATCGTCAATATGGAGATCTCCTTTAATAGATTCACTGGGGACATTTTCAATGTTAACTCCTTGGGCGGAATCAACGACAAGCGAGACGAGGGCAAGAATAAAAAGCTTCATATCGGCTTTGGTTTACACCAGCCATTTTAAAGCGTTCAGCTGATGCCGCATTGTTGGCCACATTTTATCTCGAACATTCCAATCCTTCTTTATCTAATCCTACGGACAAATGTGGCCCTGGAAGAAATAATTGATGCGTCACCATTCTTGATAAAGAATGACATCTAGTTGGAAGGACCGGGAGAAGATCAAATCATGGATCAAATCATGGCATGTTTGGCTCTTATAAGCTTTGCCCCTGGATTTCAATAACATTTTTATAAGACAATCCACTTATGCCAATCCATAAATTTAAGGAAAATCGCGAAAGATTTGGTTGAGCCTTGGAAAAAAACATGATGTAATTGATTAATAACCCACAACCAAAAATGGACCAGTTGGCTAAGGATACAAGTTTGTTCTGTTGAGGCTAAGTACTTATCAGCAGCGTCCAATCTTGACATCAAATTCAAGGAGCAAGTTAAAATCACGTGACCAAATTGGGCTCCTGCGCAATTTTTTGACGGCCCTTGCAAGAAGAGGCACCTTCCAGAAAGTTCACGCACCCAATGAGGGCCGAGGGTTGTAAGAAGGCCAGGTTCAGAATCAAGAGATGGATTCCAATCTACCAAGCATTCATATAAATAAAAGCGAGTTTGTCCGTCTATAATGTCAGCTTGAGTGCACTTGAGGTGTAAGGAACCAATTTGATATTTTCATATTAACATATATAAAAGTGAGTCTGTCTGTCAGGATGTCGCATCGAGTGGATTCAAGCCGTAAAGCATTTAGCTGAATTGATTTTTCTATAATATTAAAATTTAAAGTCGATGGCCAAGCCAAAAGCTTGAGTTGGTTTATCCTTACATGCATCTTTGAAAGTATGAAGGTTGAATTCAGTGGAGTGTGGTCTAAATTATGTTGAGCTGGAATATAAGCCACTCGAACTTTAATAAATTTGTATTTGATTGCTTGCATTTTAAATTAGTGGCTAACCCTATTCAAGCATATCAAAGTGGCTTATCTTTCAAGATTATCCGACTCTAGAATGGGTGGATTAAAACTGGAAGAGAAGCAGCAATTGTTTTAGATTGTTTTATATGATTGGATGGTTATGCTCTGTGTGAGGATTAAATTGACAATGAAAAGAGAGCTTGGCCAATTTAAAGCAGTACAGTTCTAATTATAAATATAAATATATGTTTAAAGTAATAGATGGTTGGCTTGAACATTTAGAACTGATCTATTCCAAAGTAAAGTAATAGAACATTCCACTTGGATGCATCACCTGATCCAAGTGGCTGTATATTGTTTCAGAGTAAACCTTGCTTGCCACAGCTTCATCCCAAAAGAGCATCAGTGGAGTAAACTAGCTATGATAAAATTATGATTCAATATAATGATTTTCATGAAATTTAGAGGACGTAGATCAATTTTTCAGATGATTCCGATCAAAATGGTACCAAACATGATAGCTCTAGCTGCTCTAGATGCTGAGATACATAGTTAAGTGCTGGAATCGGGTTCACATCATAATCAAAGGCTCAGACTCGATTTGATATTATCTAAAGTTACTTTTAATACACACTAAAAAACTAAAATCAATGTATCTCAGTGAATACTAAGCCAATTTTGATGGTTGACAGCTTATTTTAAAGCTGCAGATCAGCTCTACATTTTAAAAGAATTTAAAAGCCAAATGCTAAAATTTAAAATAATTTGCTTAGTTTTACTAAACATAATGGTGATACTACACTTATTTAGGTTTGGTTTTTATTTAGTATTGGAATATACAATTTTAAAATTGAATTTAAATAAATATAATTGAAATTAACTTTAATAAAGCAATAAAATAAAAATTAATTAAACATGTGATAAGTAATCCAAGCCTAAAAATACAATAAAATATATTTAATTGATTTATCAAATTTAACTTTAATTCTGTCCTTGGACAGTGTCAAGCCTCCAGAATAATGTAATAGACTTGACCATTATTCTCCTTGGTTGGTTGGGTAGATGGCCAATTGCCATCTAGCTGGCAAGCTGGCAGAAGCATCAAATTATCCTGCTCTTAGACTCAGCTAATCTTTAAATTGATGATTACTCTAAAGATTGATCCTAATCCAAAAATGGTCCACTCATTGGATCAAACCTGAGCAAACAGGCTTGATGTCCCAGGCCATAATCACAGAACATTGCATAGCCAATAAGACAGAATACCCTGGAATATCAATGCAAGCTGGTTGCTGCCAACATTGCACTTGGAGAAACCTCAAATTCCATGACCAATTAGAAGGTTGCTCAGAAGATAAAACATGATGCAAAAACCCAGTAGACAGGGTAACCAAATTCACACATGCATAAACTGCAAACAAGATGTTGCCAATACACTTATGAGATAAGCTGAGGTCTGGTAATCTATTGAAGTCCCATGCCAGACTGACATGGCTGCCTAGCTCTGGGGGCTGAGACTAGTAGTCTGGGAACAGATAGACTGACTAGTAAGAGTTAGATGCGTCAGATCACAATCTGGCAAGAGGGCCTATCCACCCTATATAAAGTGCTCTCCTTATTAAAGATCAAGAAGAATATTCACCCTTAAAGATAGAGATTAAAGAATCTCAATTTTTGTATCACTACTAGCCAACGCCTAGTAGTCAGAAGTATCCAAGTAGAACAGACTGCTGTTTACTTGCAGACCTGTGTGTTTTCTCCTATGGACTCAGGATACCGCCAGGCTGTAGCCTCACCTAGACCTGATTGGTAGTAAAGATTGTCCTCATATAATCTATATCAACATCCCTATTATAATGAATAATAAAGATCTTTCCTCAAGACCCCAAAATCTTGACAGTGGTGCTCACTACAAAAGCGAGCTACCATTGGTGTCAAGTCAAGGCGCTGCCTTGCCTCTTTCCCGCCCCAGCTTTGTTGATAAGTATGGGGGGATGCATGGACACTAGTGACACCAAAAGGAACACTAGTCTCCGCCTGGTAATTACGCCACATAGAGCCATTGAGCTCCAAGATAACTGCCTCCACTTGGACCCCGCCAATGTCCCAGGATCACACCAACCTCACCAGTATTCACTAGAAGAGGTCCGCGCCATGCTAGGCGCACTCCTACACGGTTGTTGACACTTAGGGGCCTAACAGAAGACAGAGTTCACACTGTTCAGCTACAATTTGAATGCTGCCAATCTCTGGACTGCATATCACCAGTACCAGGAGGCAAACGGCATGCAGATCAGTCAGCTGTTGAACAAGGAGAAGGGGCAAGTCAAAGACTTCCTCTCTTACTTTGTTCACCCGAGCATTAAGCACTTGCAGCAACTTGTTGCAAGACAAAGTTTAGAACTCATAGAGCTGGGGGCTAGCCACAGCAAATTTCAGGAAGCCCACTTAGCTACTATCAATAAGCTGAACACCAGCTTTGATTCATTGCAGAGTATCCTGAGAAATCTTTTTGATACCACCAACCATGTCCACTTCAGAGTGGATGAGATTGTGCAACAGTTCAATTCTAAGGTTGGAAAAATTGTTTCTAATTGCTTTGAAAGCACTGGAATAACTCCACAGTGGATCACTGATGTGACAGCCCACCTTATTAGCCTTACTTGTAGGGTTAACAAGTTGGCTCATCATCCGACCCAGAGTGAAGGGTCTCTGAATAACAAAGCTCTGCGCCGTATGCTGGACAATGCTGATGATAGAAGTACCAACCAGTATAACAAGCTAGTGGCTTACGTTAACAAACTGGCAAGCAAGCTAGACAGCCTGAGAAATGGGAAGTGCCCTGCCCTGCTGGGCATTGCTTTTCAAGAGTTTGCCTCTGATCCACATGATTGTTGCCTATACCACAATTCCTATGTGGACAACAAAAACAATCTTTGGGAGACCATCAAAAGTGTATGAGAACTTGCCAGCTTGCTGTATGAAGATCTGGCATCAGCACACAAATGAATCACCCACCTGGAGGAAGGTCACATGAAGGACAAGCAACATCATGATACACTCACTTCTATGGCTCTTATGCTGGAGGAAAACCACAGTAACCTACTGGACCAGCTAGTACAAGAACGTGCAGCTATAAAGGAGATGGATCTCAAGTTTGCCACAAGACTAAGCAAGCTTGAGACACAGGCTAGCGGAGCAGGCAGTAGCAGCTCTGGCCGAGGCCTTTCACCCCTTCCTGCCTCTTCCTTGGAAAGGCAGAAGACTTCTTCTCCTGATTACTTCCATGAAGTAGGCTCCAATTGTGAGAGTAATGGCTCTCAGTACACCTGTAATGTATCCATGGGAGTTCTGCACTACCTCCTCTCACACTAATGACTTCCACCAGACTTTCTTCTATTCTGGCCAGAAGATCAATGGCCACTCCCATAGAAGAGACCCTGGTGCCTGACCACAAGTTCAAGCCATTGAACTTACCTAAATTCAATTGTAATGGGAACATTAGAACATTGATATGGCTATTTGAGATGTCCATGAGAGAATCTTCAGATCACATGAAAGCCACCACCCTCATTAATGTCCTGGACCCCGCCAGCGTAGACATCATCATGCCACATCTACCACAAGAAGAGTGGACATACACAGACGCCAGACAGGCAGTCATCAAAAAATTTGATAGCAAGACAAAGCTCCAGGCCAGAAAGGCAGAGTTTAGCAATATCTCCTTCAAGAAATACAAGACTGTCTCTGACTTTGCCAATTGATTCTACCATGAGGCGCAGATTCTCCTTGGGGCCTGGGTACTTTCCAATCTAGATTGTTGCATTATCATGAGGTGCAGATTCTTCTTGGGGCTGGGGTACTTTCCAATCTAGATTGTTGCATTACCATGAGCAGAGCATTACATCCATATTATGAGCTTGCCAACATAATGTTCCCGGTACTTGACCAGTCTAATGACACCCAGAAAATTACCAGCTATCTCAGCAGACTTGGTTTGAAGTTTGAGACGCCAAATAAGGGGCAGTCAGGTAAAAGTTTTAACAACATTAAGGAGCGCTCCTGAACCCCCAAGCCAACCAATTCCACACCTGACGCAGATAAGCCAAAGGGAGAAAAAAAATACTATCAAAATTCTGGTAACTGCAATAAGTGTGTAAAGCAAGGCCACTTTGCGGCAGACTGCCAAGGAGGAAAGCCAAGTCCCCCTTCTGTCAATGTGGTCACAGTAGCCAAGCCTTCAGAACAGGGAAAAGGGAAGGCGGGCCAGTAATGGAATGTACTGGTCCTGCTGATCCCCTCCCTATTACAAAAGGCCCTGATCAAGAGACAGCCAGTCAGCGCCCTGGGATAATAAGCAGATCTCCACACAAGGCCATCCCACAAAGAGCCAGCTTCTTGTTGCTACAATGAAGTGCCTCCCAGGCCCTTCTAGTAGTCCTTAAAATGCAGCTGTCTTGCGCATCAGAGTTTTCAATCCCCAAGGAAATATAGACCTTGGGAAAAGGATCCAGAGGGAAGACCCAGCTTTTGATAACATCAAGGTCAAAGTCAAGGATGAACCCTAAGATTGGCATGTCCACGGTCTGCACTGTTGCCGGGTTGACCAGAAGATTGGTTAACTCTTGTAGTATCTCCTGCCAAGAGGTTGAGTCTTCCACTTCATAATACCCACTGGCAGTCTTTTGGATCCATTTCTTCAAATTCATATGAGGACGCTTCTGTGTCACTACGTAAAGGAACAGAGGAATTATGTCCTTGCCCGGGAATAAACTCTTTACGGAGAAGCCTTTCTCACCCAGGCAGAACTGGGTAAACACAGACTCTTGGGTCCCCCCAAAGGCATCATACTGAGCCCAAGCTGGAGTCACAACTACTTCTTGCCCTTCTGTGGCCTGGCTGGAAGCCCAAGTAGCCTGCTTAGGCAAACACTCCTCAACTGGTCCCTCTATTGAACGCTTCCCGGAAGTAGTTGTGTCAGTCCCTTCTGACTGCTCGTTGTCTTCTGGAATATCCAATTGGAAAGGGTCTTCCAACCCTGTAAACGCTGATTCCAAAGCACCATCTTGTAGTCCTTGGATCAACGCCCGTCTGGCCTTGAGCAAAAGGTTGTAGAACGCCTTATACTCCTCCTCTGACATCTCTGTGATTTACTGTCTAGCCTCTGTCTTGCTAGTATAATTAGAGTAATTTGATGAGTTATCCATATGCACAAGGTCTCTGGTCAAGGGAAGAATATATGGTCCAGTCTAGCCGGGGGAAATTTCAAGCCTCCAGAATAATGTAATAGACTTGACCATTATTCTCCTTGGTTGATTGGGTAGACAGCCAATTTCCATCTAGCTGACAAGCCGGCAGAAGCATCAACTTATCCCACTCTTAGACTTGGCTAATCTTTAAATTGATGATTACTCCAAAGATTGATCCTAATCCAAAAATGGTCCACTCATTGGATCAAACCTGAGCAAACAGACTTGATATCCCGGGCCATAATCACAGAACATTGCATAGCCAATAAGACAGAATGCCCTGGAATATCAATGCAAGCTGGTTGCTGCCAAACATTGCACTTGGAGAAACCTCAAATTCCATGACCAATTAGAAGGTTGCTCAGAAGATAAAACATGATGCAAAAACCCAGTAGACAGGGTAACCAAATTCATACATGCATAAACTGCAAACAAGATGTTGCCAATACACTTATGAGATAAGCTGAGGTCCGGTAATCTATTGAAGTCCTATGCCAGACTGGCATGGCTGCCTAGCTCTGGGGGCTGAGACTAGTAGTCTGGGGAACAGATAGACTGAATAGTAAGAGTTAGATGCATCAGATCACAATCTGGAAAGAGGGCCTATCCACTCTATATAAAGTGCTCTCCTTATTAGAGATCAAGCAGAACATTCACCCTTAAAGATAGAGATTAAAGAATCTCAATTTTTGTATCACTACTAGCCAACGCCTAGTAGTCAGAAGTATCCAATTAGAACACACTGCTGTTCACTTGCAGACCTGTGTGTTTTCTCCTACGGACTTGGGATACCACCAGGCTGTAGCCTCACCTAGACCCAATTGGTAGCAAAGATTGTCCACATACAATCTATATCAACATCCCTACTATAATGAACAATAAAGATTTTTCCTCAAGACCCCAAAATCTTGACAGACAGGACAACCACCTAGTATAAAATGATAATAAAAGCCACTAAGACTTCAATAAATGGATTTAACTAAGTGATTATTAAATTTCAGTTCAATTATTGCAACCATTGTAAAGTGGCTTATCTGTGTAGACATCCAACTCCCAAATATGTGGATTAAAGTGTAAAGTGGAGCATCAGATTATATAATTTACTTTTATATGATTGGATGTTTAAACTTCTTGCTGATAATTGAATTGACCAAAGAAAAGAGAGCTTGAACAGCTTAAAAATATAATTCAAATAGATGTATAAATATTAGTTTAAGTAAGAGTTGGTTGACTTTCACATTTTGGAATTATTTATTTATATTGCAGATATAGAAAAAATCCACTCAGATACATTGGTGATCTGAGTGGCAGCAGATTGCTTCAGAGTTAACCTTGCTTATTATTCCATCATCCAATTAAGAATATCAGTGGAGTAAATTGGCAAGAATGATATTAATACTCAATTAAATGATTTTCATGAAATTTAGAGTAGATAGATAGATATTTCAGATAATCCTGATCAAAATAGTACCAAAAATGATAGCTCTAGCTGTTCTAGATGCTGAGATATAATGTGAAGTAAGGAAATCAAGCTCACATTACTGTAAATTCAGAACCTAAACATAAAAATACAGGATTGTCAAATCCTTGGTCCAGATTTTGAATCACTTTTGCAGGGTGGCCTTTTTTAATTAAATTGATTTTTTTGAGTATTTATTTGAATATTTGAAAATGCGGGAGCTCATAGACACTTTGCAAAGTTCAAGTTGAACTGCATATTTCCAATGGACAAAATGAATTAACTGGAATCAGATTTGAAGCATTCAAATCCATCAACCATTTTCATTAAGTTTACTATGTTTTTGAAATTGTGGGATTGTCAAATCCAAGAACCAAATTTCAAATCACTTTTGAATGCCACTAGTAAACTCAGATATTAATTTCAGGAACTGGAATCCAAATTGAATGTACAGTAAGCACACTAGGAAAAACCAACACAAATCAAGAAGCTCCACGACAACTAAAATCAAATGAAAAATACAATCTCAACAACCATGTTTAGATATAAAAAGTGATTAAACTTTAAAATCATCTAAAACTGGAAAGTATACAATACTATACACTTCAAATTACGGATATAGAAATTCTGCTACTATTCAAGGCTAAATCAAGAGAAAACAGCTGCCCACAACTAACCCAATAAATCCAAAATAATACATATTTAATCTAAAATATATTTTTTATTTTATTTTTATGAACCATCAATCACATTCTCAACCAGCTCCTGCACCAGCCCGCGGGGCAGTCTGTCCACAAGGGCGTCCCAGAGGGTCCAAGAACAGACCCAGAACCCGAATTGAGGGGAGTCATGCCAACACACAGGCCTCCCAAGGTGTCAGCGCCAGCCAACCACCTCCTGCATCCCAAGCCAGGAACAGTAGCCTGAATTCAAGACAATAGCTGCTCTCAAGGCCTGTCACAAAAGTCTCCTATATAAAGGGCATCAGGAATAATGAGGTTACATACACCTCCACTGTGTATCCAGTTGTCACCTGGCCCCGCACTCTTGATCCAAGAGTTGCTACTTCCTGCCCCCACGTCTTTGATACATCATATGGGCCATTGACCACAATTGAGGAGCCATCTTCACCTGTGTTGTATGCCACCATTGACAGCACCAGAGCAATCAAGCGTGATCCCACTTTCTACACAAAGGTCCCCATCCCCTGTGTTGAGCCTTCCAGCCAGGATGCCGTGGTACCTGCCAAGGGCTGGTGTTGGTTGACAGATAGTGAGTGTGAAGCTTCTCTCAACTGCGTCAACAGGGGAATGGCGGTTTGTGATATTGCATCCTTATTTGGTGTCATGGCCAGATACATTACCAACATCAACACCAAGTATGGCAATACCAGGCAAATTGCAAAATCTGTCAAGGCTAAGTGGTAGCCCAGCCTACTTCAGCCCACCCATCTTGAGGCAATCAAGCAGTGGGTTACCAAGGATTGCCACCTGGACTCACTTGCTGCCCAATCAATGCTTGCCACAGAGTTTGGGCTTTCTGTTTCTAAAACCCTTGTTTACAAAGCAATGGTTGATTTGGGCTTCTTGTGGAAGGAGCTCAGAGTTTTGCTGTATAATAGAAACAGCGCCAAGACCATTGAGGATTGACGCATTTATGCCAAGACATATCTGGCACTAAAGGAGACTGGGAATGTACAGTTCTTCTACATCAATGAATTGTTATTTTCCTCCTCACTCAGGTCTAGGCATGGGTGGGTTGAGAAGGGGTCCAAGGACAGTGTAGCCCATTGTGTAGCTGTCTGTTCCCAGACATATTTGATGGTTGCTCTTCTGAGTCCTTGCAGTTTAGATCAATACCAGATGATTAAAGGCTCCCATAACAGCAGGACATTTCTTGATTTTCTCCAAACTAAAAAAAGGAGTATCTCTGGATCAATTACCTCAGTACAACCAACATTGTTGTGCTGGATAATGTCAGGCTCCACAAAGTGGATCTGGTTATGTCCAAGTTCCCCTCCATTGACAAAAACAGCCACACCTCTAGCCACCAGCTTACCAATTGCCCAATGAGACTTCTCTTCCTCCCACCATATTCCCCATTCCTGAATCCAATTGAGGGGGTCTTTGGGTGGATCAAGAATAAGGTGAAGAAAGGCTTCCCTCAGGACACTGAGGATCTCTTCAACATCCTTGAGGTTAGTCAATTTGAGATGCCACCCAATGTAGTGGCGGCTTTTTACAAGCACTCATAATCCTTTATCCCCAAAGCCTTGGCCTCCAAGCCAATCAGATAAGTGGGCACCCCGGGTTTTATTTATTTTGTTTTTATTAGGACTCAAAAATTATTATTTATATATAATGACATGACATTTGATTATATTATAGACATATAAGAATATGTAGAAAAGATAAGTAAAATTAATTATACTAGATATAGAGACACATATTTTTATTATAATGCACTAAATTTTGTATTGACTGTTGCGCTAACAAATAAATAATTAAAAAAGATAGAAATAGATTAATTTTAATTAAACAATTGCAAATCCTTGTTGGTACTTTGGCTTTTTTAAGCCACAAATTGGACCTTGCAGGTCATCATCTGATCCTTATTATTTCAGTGCCACTATAGCCACACAAACCAAAACCAATGATTTTCATGTATTGCTTACTAATTAGTACTTAGGACGTGGGTCAAGCATATCAAATATATTTATCAAATCATATTACAAGGGAAATGTACTGTAAATTCAGAATCTAAACGTAAAAATGCAGGATTGTCAAATCCTTGGTCCAAATTTAGAATCACTTTTGCAGGATGGCCTTATTTTAATTAAATTTAATTCTTTGTGTTTTTATTTGGATTTTTAAAAAAGCAGGAACTCATAGACACTTTGCAAAGCTTAAGTTGAGCAGCATATTTCCAATGGACAAAATGAATTAACTGGAATCAGATTTGAAGTGTTCAAATCCATCAACCATTTTCATTACGTTTACTATGTTTTTTGAAATTGTGGGATTTTCAAATACAAGAACCAAATTTCAAATCACTTTTGAATGCCACTAGTAAACTCAAATAATAATTGCAGGAGCTGGAATCCAAATTGAATGTACAGTAAGTAACTAGGACAAATCAACCAAATCAAAAAGCTCCACTCTGGATAAAATCAAATGAAAAATCCAATCTCAACAACCATATTTAGACATGAAATTAAGTGAAATGCAAAATTGTCTAAACTGGAAATGATGTAATATTCTGCACTCTAAATCATTAATATAGCAACCACAAAACCATATGATGATATATGAGCTACCCTCCTGATGACGCAGAATTTTTTAAAAGTTTTTTGGCCCCCAGCGTAGCCAGGGGCCATAAAACTTATTTTCAAGGAAGGAGGGGGAAAGATAAACTATCAGTTTACTAACTATGTATTCATGTATTGCTACTAAGGATACTTTATTGTTAGCATTTTTTAAAATCAACTGTAATCAAGCATCAAAATTTTAGCTGTCCTAAAATGGAATAGAGTGATTTTTGAGAATGTCTATGATTCCTAAAAGAATTAGCACAAATCCACTCTAGATCCTTTATCATCCTTTTTGAGACACCCATAAATTATATTTATTTCAAATTCACCTCATTTTGATTTGAAATTTGGTTCTTGGATTTGACAATCCTGCAATTTCAGATTCAATAAGTTTTACGTGATGTCTATGATTTGTTTGAAATTCAGGAAATCTCAAATTCTACAATAGAATCCCGCATTTCCAATTCATGTATCCCACATTTGTTTGCTGAGTTTTATCTTTTGTTGGATGAGTTATCTGCTTAAGAGATTCAAAATTTATCAATTTAAATAAATCAAAAAAAGTCAAATTAAATGTTTGATTTTATTAAATATTTTATTTTTCACTCAGCTGAGTTGCCCGCAAAAGTGATTCAAAATTTGGACAAAGGGTTTGACAGTCCCGCATTTTTACGTTTAGGTTCTGAATTTACAGTAATTCAAATTCTAAACAAGCAATTGTTTAGAACATAAGTGGAGCAGGCCACATGATGAAGATAAATTCAATTCTTGTTGCTTGTTTATGTAATAAATGAACCCATACTTGACAAGCTAGTAAATAAAAACATTTTTAACTTAGTTTTTATTATTTGACGTAGTTGCAACTATAACTGATGTCTTGTAATATATTTAGGTATATTACTATTATAATTTACCTAATAAAATTTAAAACAATCTTAAAATATTAAAAGTAAAATTATAATTATAAATCTTAAAATTTATCTATTAAAGTTTAAATATTAAACTTTATATATTAAAGTTTAAATATTTTTATTTAATTGTGAATTATTTAATATTGAAATATTTAATATTAAAAGTTTAGTAATTTAAATATGGAATATTAAAATTTAGATACAGTATTTTTAGAAGCTATGGCAACAACCAAAAATACCTCAGATTTAAACAAAATAATTTCAGATTTGAACAGAATCCAACTCTCAGGTTAAAATATACACTGATAACAGGGTTTATTGGTGTTAATGGGCAAAATGAGTCAACACAGCAACAAAGGGCTCACACGCAAAGCAAATCCATTCAAAATACAATCCAAAATACATTGATTCACAAACAAAATGGCGTGAGTTGACTTTTGGTGTACATATGTTTACTATGTGAATTGGTGACAAAATACACCCAAGCAAGGTGAGTCAAAACTCAATCCAAAAACAAAACACAATAGCAACTCACTATGTAAACAAAATCACTCACTCAGTGTGTGCAATGGGTTGTAATCATGAATGATACCAAGGTATCTAAAATAAGACACAATCTGAAACACAAATTTTAAAAATATTGTGTTGGGTGTTTGAATTTGGCAGTAAAATCTAGGGAAATGGGTGGGTTTTTTTAGTATTCTAAAATGGGCGTTGTAAAACCAAAAACAACTAATTAAAAAATACAAAATCTATTATTGGGATATTGGGTGGGAAAAACTCTAATTAAATATCCATATTCAGATAAAAGCAAAAAATAAAAATAGGGAGTAACTTAATTGAAATTTATTTAATATTTTATTAAATTTTAAAATGGAAGAAACACAACAACAGAGTACCAATACACCTGTTGTGTGCCGCGGTTGCAGTTGCCCCCGCGGGTCAAAGAATAAAGTTAGTGCAACCCAAGTGCCTACTCAAGAAGAAGACAGGAGAGGTGAGTTCTATAGTGACACTGCACTGGCACAGCTGGTTCAAGGAGAACAAGCTGCTATGGTGCAGAGCATCAACCCTTGGGTCCCAAAGCTGACCCAAAAGCCCACCAAGGTCATCACTACAAAGAAAGTTAGAAACAAGGAGGTAGAACTTACTTCATATGTGTTTGACGTTGTGTACCGGCAAGAGTTGGTCCTGTCAGCCATGCTGGAGAAGGTGAAGCCTGTACTTGATACTAGCTACAAGCCCTACGTCAGTGATGGCAATCAGGAAGAGGACAAGGATCCTGAGTTCTTCAGAACTGACAAGAGTCATTTGGTGCTCCAAAAACGTTGCTGCATTTTACACCAAGGTGCCCATGCCCTGTGTTGTGCCCAATGCCAACAAGTCAATCTCCACCGCTAAAAAGCCCACTCAGAAGCGCATCCCTGACATTAAACACATCATCCTGCTTAAGCTAATGTGTGAATTGGGCAATTACAAGGTGGCCACGGACCTTGTTGGGGTGGATCCCAAGTATGCCAGCAAGACCTTCAACAAGTTCATCAATACTGGCTGAGTCCTTGAGCGTGTCAACCATGCTCACCAAGGAGCACAAATGGGCAATCCGCCAGTGGATAACATGAGATTGCCATCTTGAACTGGCAAATATACAGGCAATGGTCAAGTCTACTTTTGGGGTTGAGGCTTCCATTTCCTTTTACTACCATCTGCTGAAGAAGATGCACTTTTCCTGGAAAAAGCTTGGGGTATCTCCCTATAATAAAAACAGCCTAACTAACATTGAGACCCAGAAAAACTACACAGAGGCGTACACTGCCCTCAAAGCCAAGGGGAAAGTCAAATTCTACTACATTGAAAATCAGCATTTGCCTCGTCAATGTGCAATTGGTATAGGTATTTCCCAAAAGGCTCCAATGATGGGATGGCTTGGCGTGCTGCAGTCTGCGCCACAGCCTATTTGATGGTGGCTCTCCTTGGTCCAAAGGGGGCTGAGCTATACCAAATGATACTGGGCTCCCACAACAGCCTTATCTTTCTATCATTTCTCCAATTGGTCCAGGAGTACCTGAGGCGCATAAGCCAAGGATTCATCAACGTAATTGTGCTGGATAATGTTGGTCTCCATAAGGTGGCTGATATTCTTGAGGAATTCCCAATGATTGACACCAACAGCACAGTGGGCCCCCAGCAATTTGCCACAGTAAATTTGCGCCTTCTCTTCCTCCCTGCTTATTTGCCATTCCTAAATCCCATCAAGGAGGTCTTTGGGTGGCTCAAGCAAGTTGTCAAGCAAGGAACCCCAACTGGGACCAAAGACCTGTTTAATTTGCTGTAGGCCGGGATCCATACCCTCTCAGCTGAGACTGTGGCCAAATTCTATGGCCACACTGATTTTTTTATCCCTGCTTGCCTTGCTAAACAGCCAGTCAATTAAAGGCCTAGCTTGTCCAACTTTTTTATATTCTCTAATTTGCTATTCAAGATTTATTAATTATCATTTTATATTTAGATGCTTCCAAGCCCGTAATCACATTCAGCAGGACAATCAATGAAGGTTAGTAATTTATTTATTTATAATCATTTTTTATTGTGTCATCTAAGAGTATCCCAAACACTTGATACTGGATTACACAAACACATTAATATTACTTTTGGTAAATAAATATAATAATAAAAAAAGTTAAATGTAATGTGTACAAATCAGAAGTAGATTTTATTGAAATATTTTATTATGCTTTTATTAAGACCTTCTCTGGGATATATTCTGCAAATCTTGTTTTCTAAAATAAGAATTATAAAATTTTATTATAATAAAAATAATATAAATTGCAATGGAATTATTTGGAAGAGAGAATTTATTAAGCGCACCTGTAGTGAGTTCTTCTGTATGTACCCACCCCGCAATGGAGGTGGTACACAACCTCCACTGCCACACCGTGGACAGTGGATACACCCTTATTAAAAAACTCCCGCCTGCTGGTGAAGGGGAGTAGGGTTAGGTGCAAATGGAAGAGCAGCTTCTCTGGCGGGGCTGCAAACCTGTAGATACCAGCCAGGACCAGGGCGTCCTGGATGACGTGATCCACCAAGTCATACCCGGGGGGACCTTCTTCCCGTCCAGGGAGAGCCTGGCCTTGCCAATTCCTAGAAGGACCCTGTCAAGATCCTCCATGCTGGCACCCATTCCAAAGTAGAAGAGATACTCAAGGTAAACCACCAGATGAAGCCTTTGCTCAGCAAAGGCTTCCGTAAACTTGTATAATTTATTGAAAACCGCACTGATCTTCTTATCATGCTTGGTCTTTGCAAAGGTCATCTCCATGGCTGCAGGGACCCCTGTCTTGTTGACAATCCAGGTCAACCCAAAGTTGGCAAGGTGGATTTTTTCTTCTTGACAGCTGTTGCTTCTGTAACAGCCAATTTTCCCACATTGCACCCAAATTTGTCCAGCAGGTAAGAAATTGTGTGCTCCAAGGGGTAGCAGAAGCAAGCAGCTGCATGGGCCTGGCCCATCTCCAGTACATTCTTGAATGGGAGCATTGCCAGGACGTCCCAAACAAGCTCAATGGAGTTTACACAGTAAACTCCACTGAGGTTAACTGGGTCCAGGTGGACCAGTTGGGCAACCTTGTAGGTAGTAACTGCCCAATTGGATGCCCCCTTGCCATGCGTCAGCCCGGCCAATTCCTTCTGCAATATTGGAAAGAATATGTGGATACAGTCCTCCAGCTCCCGCAAGACAGGAGGGACAGAAACAGCTGCTTGGCCAAGTGAGTGACCTAGTTGACGTAGAATGTGGCAGGGACAAAGGGGACCAGGACTTGGCGGAGTTCACCGTCTATGTTCTCTAAAAAACAGGTAAGTATTTAAATTTTTTTATTAATTTTATTTTTTTATGTTACCTTCACATGTTTCTTCCTTGTTGGCTGCTTCATCAGGATTGGCCATTCTTGGCGCAAGCAGTTGTGCAGGCAATTCTTTATCCTCTGCTATGGCATGCTTGGCAGGTTTGAGATGTTCATACATCTCTGGGTTGTCAACCCAGACAGACAGCGCAGAAAGATTGTATGCCTTAAATTTCAGGCCCTTGACCACTGTCTTCTGGATGTTGAGAAGACGCTTGATGGTCTTCTCAGGGGTGTCTGGCATTTTCATCATTAGGGCCTTTGCAGACACCTTGTCTATTTTGTCTTTGTCAAGGACAGCAGACTTCACTTTGGCTTTGACCTTGCGGTCAATGTCTTTGATTTTGGCAATTGCAAATTTGAGATCCTTCAAAAGCTTCTCCAATTCTCTCATTGATTTTTTACTAACCTTTTCATATGTTTTTATAGCTTTCACCCAAATAAATTATGTATTATTTTGATACTATTGACTCTTTGTTTATCCCTTTTTTGTTTTTCCATTTACTAAATTATCCCATCTTTTTACCCATTTTGTATATGTTTTACGCTCATCTCAATATGTGTTGTTTGCTTTGTGTTGGCATTGTTTCCTTGATTATCATATTATTTTTGGCGCTTTGCACAGCCCCCTGTGAAAATATTAACAACAATTTGGTAATCAGCTAAATTTGAATTAGAAAATTATGTGTTAACTGTTTTTTAGATAAAGTTGTTACTGATCTGAATTCAAAACCTTAATGATAAACTTTAATCCAATCAGGAGCCAAGTGATAAAGTGATTGTTGTGACATAAAGGGTCATTCAATAATTTTTTGGTATATGTGCGCTAATTAATATGATTGGCTGGATGTTTTGCCATTGTACGCCATTGCTGCTGTGGCAAGTTGTTGATGGACTAGTGCTAACCCAGCAGCTGATTAGGCACTAGTCCATCAACAACTTGCCACAGCGGAAATGGCATACAATGACAAAATATCCAGCCAATCATACTAATTAGCGCACATGCTGTTGCAACCAAGTCTCCAGCCTTGCCTGCTAACGTATCTTACAATACACAGGGGGCGCTTGACAAATTGCCCCTTGGCGTGTCTAATGTTATGGATTAATCTGATGGCAATATCAAATGGCGGGTACTTTATCCTAATTAGGAGCGCTACCAATTCAACTTGCTGATCCCCACACAAGTTATTCCTTGTCTCCAAACCTTACATGGAACTCCCTACTGTGCCACCCCCTTGTGGCCTTGTGTCTTTCCCCATATAGTATATTAACCACTATATTCTACAATAAACAATACCTTGTTCTTATTATTCTGTCCTTTTTATTGGACTGTTGTCTTCCCCAATTCCAAATACTGAATCCTCATTGGTTCAGTTGCAACAGTGGTAGCAGCAGTAGGTTTACAACCTACCTAAAACAAAATTCCCCCAAAGAAAGGACAAAGTACAGGCCGTATGGCTACTCCCCAACCAGAGACCTTTCTGCCAATCCCCAAGGGGGGCATCCCTGACGGGTATGTCATCTATCAAGACCAGCTAGTTCTCACCAGCGTGTACAATTGGCTCCGCCTTGGGCAGGGTGACGCCAGCGTCACCCTGCCCCAGTCAGATCTGTCCCAGCACATGTTCAATCTTCAGCTAGAATCCTTTGCTGGTGGCATAGAAGGGACCAACATTGTCAGTTGGCTCTAATCTACTGAAACCTGCCTTTGTATCTATCAGGTTCCTGAGCCCATGTGGGTTGCCACTGTATCTGGTTGCCTCACGGGGCCCACCACTGTGTGGTTCACCAACTGGGCCAGCCAGGAACTTGATGTTATCTGGGCGGCATTATGAGACACTGCCAAGTCCTGCTATAGCAAAACCTTCTCCCCCATTGTTATGGGAACTCCTCTTCTAGCAATCAAACAACCTGGTCCCATTCCTGAGTACCTTGTCTCCTGGCAACAAGCTCTGGCTGCCGCCCCCAAAGCTGTGACCAACGGAAATGCAATGCTACTCACTCTCATCATCAATGGGTTAAAGCCCATATCTGCAAGTGGGTTCCTGTAGGTTGCTGCACCTCCATTGATGATTGCTACAAAGCCATTGTGGAGGCTAACAACCAGGCCTCAATGGGCTTCTGCCGTACTAGTGACGCTCCATCTCAACCACACACCACACCTGGCAATGGCCACAATCAAGTAGGCTGCCGCCAGCCCCGTCAACAGGATAATGGGACTAAATGCCCCTGCAAGGGGGGAGCTTCAGCTAGCGCAGATTGAGGATCAGGGAAAAGCCTGCGGTTGTAGCAACAAGAGGCCTTACAACCCCACCTGACCCATCCTCTCTATCCCTGCTCGCAAAAAATCCCTGTGACTACAACATCCATGAAGTTGAAACCCTGGACGTCTTTCAGGTCCACAGTGACAACCCTGTATTGCAAGCAAGCCACTCTTCAAATAAAGTAACACACTTGTCCTATCCCTTCTGTTTCTGTGGGAACACCCAAAAATTACTGGTAGATACCAGGGCCAACCACACTATGGTGGACCAGGCGTTTGCTGACTCTCAGCAATTAGACCAAGTGCCCAGCAGGTTCAAAGCAGTGCAAGTAGCTGACTCCTGCAGAGTTGCAATCACCCACAAGACAGTACCCTTCTCTTTGAGAATGGGGAATATTCAGGTTAAGCTCTCTGGGCCCATCATGGCATGGCTCAGCCACAACGTAATTGCTGGACTCAACTGGCTTTGGTACAACTATCCCTACATCAATTGGGATACTTCTGTCATCACCCTCAATAGAAATAGGGTGGGATTCCAGATCTACCCTGTAGAAATGAGCAAGCTACTCCACAATGATATGTTTGTCAGAATAACAGAGACAGGCTCATACAATTTCAAGGGGGGAAACTAGACTTCAACCAATGCTCAGTCAAAGTTATCTGCACTGAACCATCTGTGGTCCCTCCCTTGACCTCCTCACCTCCACCAGCGCTTGCTGCACTCCTTGAGGAGTACAAGGATGTATTCAGTGAGACACTTGAACAACTACCTCCTCCCTGGGAGATCCAGCACGCTGTATAACTTCAAGGGTTATTACCTAAAGCACAACCATTATACTGTCTTATACCAAAAGAAGATGAGACCCTTCACCAGCACCTTGTGGACGCGCTTGACAAGGGCTTCATTTGCCCCTTTCTCTCTCCATATGGGGTGGCAGTCTTCTTTGTAGCTAAGAAGGACAGGTCCCTTTGACTGATCATAGACTGCTGCGCCCTAAATGAAGTGACGGTTAAGAGCAAGTACCCCCTGCCACTGATTGATGATCTGTTTGATACACTTGTAGGTGCAAAGGTCTTTAGCAAGATTGGTCTGACTGCAGGGTACAACCAGGTCCGCATTGCGCCAGAGGACAAGGCAAAAACTGCTTTCTGCACGCGCTACGGGTTGTTTGAGTGTTGTGTCATGAACTTTGGAATGACCAACACTCCCTCCACCTTTGCCATGTTGATGAACAAAGCCTTTGAGGAACTGATTGGAAAGTGTGTGGTTGTGTACCTTGACAACATTATTGTCTTCAGTCAAGATCAAATCTCACACCTCCAACACCTCTGTGCTGTCCTTGACATCCTTTGGAAAAACCAGCCAAAAGCTAAACCCTCCAAATGCAAGTTTCTTAAGTTGGAGCTGTTATTCCTTGGGCACACCATCTCTGCCCAAGGGATAAAGCCCAACCCTTCCAAAATCAAGGCAATCACCAACATGCTACCCCCCACTGATGTGGGCCAGGTGCAGACATTCCTAGGTATGGTTGCCTACATACACAAGTTCATTCCCAGTTGTGGAGAACTAATTGCATCTCTCACTGAGCTCCTCAATACCAAACAGTGCTTCCATTAGACCCCTTTCAGAGATCAAGCCTTTGAGACGTTGAAGCAAAGGCTCACAACAGCACCAGTACTGCAGTTCCCCAATTAAAACCAACAGTACAAACTTGAGACCAATGCCTCTGACAGGGCCATAGGTGGCGTGCTAAGGGTAGAAACTGATGATGGTGTCTTCCATCCTGTTGCATACAAGTCCAGGAAGCTTACTGACTCAGAACAACGTTTCCCATTCATGATAAAAAATTGGCAGCCATTGTACACTGCATTGAGAAGTGGCGCTGTTACTTGGAAGGAGCTACCTTCCCACCCCGCGTTCTGACAGACCATAAGTTGCTCCAGTACTTCAACATACAGTCCCACTTGACACACCGCCAATCATGATGGGTTGAGTGTCTATCCCCTTACCAGTTGCGCATTGAGTACAAGCCTGGAAAGGAGCTTGTTGCATTTGACACCCTTTCATAACTCTATGTAGCATCCATCACTGGGGACAATGGTTTGGATCCAGATTGACTCATGCTCTACCTCTGCCCTGAGGCAACTTGCTGTGAGGGCTTTAACTTGGTCACCATCTCCAAAAAGAAGGACAACAAAATTCAGTTCACCACTGATGCTGGCAACGTCTGTTGCCAGGCAGAGACAGGTCAGAAGACGCCTTACATTCCCACCACACAACAAGGAGACACAATATTGCACTACCACCAAACGCTGGGTCACATCAGAGGGCGTAACCTCTTCAAGATTATGAAACAGAAGGTTTGGTGGCCGCACATGTGTCAAGACATCTTGAATCTCCTTGAAACATGCGTGTTGTGCAAAAAGAACAAGTCCAAACCTGCACCCCCCAAGTCTGTCCTGCCCATACAGGCCATGGAACCCTTTAAGCAGTGGGAACTCAACATTGTGAGACCACTCCCCAAGGACAGACTGGGAAAGAAGTACATTATCACTGCCATCAACTACTTCACTTGCTGGCCAGTGGCCTGGGCGACAACCAACCACACTTCCACCACCATCACCCGCTTTATTGGCAAGGAAATTGTGGCTTGCTTTGGGCAACCCAAACATCTCATCACAGAAGGCAGCCCTGAACTTGTTAGGCATGTCATGAAGGCATACTGTGCCAAGAACACACTCCAAAATATAGTTATAACCCCCTACCATCCTCAAGCCAATGGACACGTGGAACAGCTAAATGGCTCACTGGTTTAATTGATTGCCAAGCTCTCATAAGAACATCCTAACATCACATGGACTGAACACCTGCCCACTGCTCTACTTATACTGCAAGCAAGAATCAACAGGGGCACTGGGTTCAGCCCTAGCACCCTGGCTTTTAGAACATCCAACAGTCTGACAGGGGTTGAACAGGGAAAACTATGGTCCAAGGTTCCCGATAAGCCTCCCCTAGTAACAACTCCATCCCTAGACTAATGGTGTGCCAAATCCCAGGAAATCAAACACAAGCAGGTTGCAGGAGGGACAAAGCACCTCAAAGCTAGATACACTGTAGGTGACCCTGTCTACACCCTCAATACCAATTCTGCCAAGTTGGAACCCAACCACCTAGGGCCCTTCAAGATAGCCGCAGTCTATGACAATCACACTTATCAGCTTGAAGATGCCCAAGAAAACATCAAGAAGCTTTTTTCCATGATTGCTTGCACCCCTGCCACGCCATCCCCACACAAAGGCTGTTTGTGCAGACCTTCCCAGACCTTCCACAGACTCTGGTCTTGGTGTCTGATGCTAAGCAGGGGGCAAGGGGGGTGTTGCAACCAAGTCTCCAGCCTCTCCTGCTAATGTATCTTATAATACACAGGGGGCGCTTGACAAGTTGCCCCTTGACATGTCTAACATTATGAATTAATCTGATGGCAATATCAAATGGCAGGTACTTCATCCTAATTAGGAGCGCTACTAATTTGACTTGCTGTTCCCCACACAAGTTATTCCTTGGCTCCAAACCTTACATGGAACTCCCCACTGTGCCACCCCCCTCCTTGTGGCTTTCCCCATATAGTATATTAACCACTATATTCTACAATAAACAATACCTTGTTCTTACTATTCTGTCCTTTCTATTGGACTGTTATCTTCCCCAATTCCAAATACTGAATCCTCATTGGTTAAGTTGCAACAATACACCAAAGAATTATTGAATGACCCTTTATGTCACAAAAATCACTTTATCACTTGGCTCCTGATTGGATTAAAGTTTATCATTAAGGTTTTGAATTCAGATCAGTAACAACTTTATCTAAAAACAGTTAACGCATAATATTCTAATACAAATTTAGCTGATTACCAAATTGTTGTTAATATTTTCACAAGGGGCTGTGTCTGGGTACTAAAAATAACTGTGTTCTGGATCTAGATACATGACATAGTAAATATATGATTTTATAGAAATGAACCAAACATAAAGAATAAAACCAACTATAAACAAAGAGAACATGAACAATTGAAATTCAAAATAAGAAGAATATAAATAGAAAATGTTTGGCAACAGGGGGTTTATTGGGGCAGGGAAGAGTGATGCCTAGGAGGCAGAATAGCACAGGAAGGAAGACATAGAGGCGGTACTGGCCTGGGGGGTCTGGAATGGATGGGTTGGGTTGGGCTTGTAGATGAGGGGTGTTGGTGGCAGGGGTGGAGGCAGAAGGATTTTGCATGATAGCTACCATATAACACTTGTTGTATTCCTCATTGGTCATTGGCTGGATGGGCTGGTAGGTGGCAGTGGCTCAAGGTGGAAGGCGCTTATCCTTACATGATTGGTTGCCCATGTTCACATGGAAAACCATTTGCGCAAACAAGTCAGCCACCATTTAGCAGCCAAAGAGAAAATTATGGTCAAGGACCCCAAGATAGAGGTTGTTGAAAGCCTGAGGGCGGCGCTCTTGTAGTGTATCTCCAATGCTAAAGAAGACAACATCAGCCAGATGGATGTCTGCGTGGCCATCTGGGTACACAGAGACCTGGTGCCTGCATTGCTGGATGGCCTCAAGGGCAGTGGAGCTACCCTCCATCTGGTGGCTCAAGAAAACCTGGTACTTGGAATTTGAGCCATCCCAGGAGTTGAGTTATCCACCAAGGATTTGGCTGTACAAGTAGCCATCAATGAAATCTGGGTTTGTCCAATAGTAGACAAAACCCTTGGCTGAAACAGCCAGAAACACACTAATAAAAGTCCCCTTCTTGACCTTCTTCCTTCCTTTTTGAGTGGCAGCTCTTCCTTGCTTGTCAAAATCATCAAAAGCTATTAATAGCTTGTAATAGGCAATGAACATGACATCATCAGTTAGACTAGTCAGGCATTGGACCAGGGTTGATTCAATGGTGGTATCATACAGGGAATCCTCAGCGCCATCCCATTGGTTGCTGGCAAAATTGGTAAGAATCCGTATTGAAACCACCTTCCCATACATCCAGAGCTGCACCATGCGTCCAGACACCCAAATGCCATGGTGCACAAGTTGCTTCCAGACCTGGGTCAAGGGAAGCTTGGGATCCCACTGGAGGAGGTCAAGCATTATTGGGTATGTCTCATTGATTTGGGACTCAGGAGCCTTCTTGGGCTTCTTGGCTGTCCTGATCAGATTCCCCCTGTTTATCAGGTTGTTGAATTACCCCATGGGAGTAGCTTGGGTAAGTTGCATCTGGGCGGCAATCTGTTCCCAGGACAGACCCTGTAGATTCAGTACCACATTTTACTGGAAAATTTGGGAAGTGATGATTTGTTGCTTGGGTGCTGGGCCAGGGGAGCTGAAGCCTGATTGGCTGTAGGGGGCAGGTTGGCTGGTGGCAGGAAGTTGTTCCAAATCAAGGTTGTCATCCTGATTGGTTGGTTGGTGGGCAGCTTGTGCAGGGGTGGGTATGTGTCATAAAAGTTGCAGCAAAGGGTTACTAGTTTCTACAAACAGTTAGTCAGTGACCTAATTCTTAATACTATACCTGTTGATGGTATAGTGACAGCCTATGAAGGACAGAAGAATAATAAGGTGCATAGACAAAACTGTTATTTATTTAGATAGTATCACACTTATATAGTGTGAGGCAGGGGAATTGCCACCAGAGGCAGGAAGGCACAGACAGAAGAACTTTCCAAATGGAGGAGAGTGGGTTGACACAGCTAAAAGTCCTGCGCAAGAGAACAACTGCTTTATTGCGGCTTGCCCTAAGGAGGTAGATATAAATAAATTTGTTCTATTTATAATACCAGAAGTGAAGCCTGTGCCTTGTGCGCGTTCAAAAGGCAAATTGAACACCTGTTTTAGGTGCGTTTTAAACGTCTTTATCACTAGTAGAATCAGGATGCAATAGCGCAACCGCGCAATTGTTTCATTGATTAATCCCTAGATGGACAACTTTTTGTCTAATCCATTAAGGACCTGCGACATTTCCCTCCACTGGATTAGACAACAGGTTTAAAAATGGCTGGTGTCTCAAGGTGACGGCTATGATGAACAGTCCCTCTATAAGAGTCACAAGAAGTGTCTTGAAGAAGGTGCAAGTGGTAATTCCAAAGAGGCGCAAGCATACCAGGCCAGAGGAGATGATGGAGGCAGCAGGAAGCAAGTAGTCCTGCATGATGTGCACAGCAGCTACCTGGACTTGGGGGTTCACTTAGATCAGCTACTGGTGCCTCAGCTGGCCTTAGAGGGGACAGACCCATTGTTTGCTGCGCTGTTCCTAGCTTTTAGTGAGCCCAGGGAGGTGACAGGAAATGGGTTGTAAAGGGGTAACAGTATCCATTGTCAGTTTTCCATGAGGGCAGCAGAAGAATACTTGGAGGCTCAGCTGAAGGAATTCCAATTTGAGGGTCAAGGCCTTTCAGTCTTGCAACAGGGGACAGTATCCAACATAGTGAAGTCAGTCCTTTGCGCTTGGGCAACACCTGGGGTTACCAACGCTCAACCAGTCAGTTGGAAAACCTCTGACAACTTTGAGTAACGTCTTCAGCAAGCCTTCCAGGAAGTGTTGAAGTCATACACAGTGGAGGGGACTGCCCATCTGGTGCCAATGGTGATGGCTGGCAACCTTGTTCTTTGAAGAACCAATTACTGTGATACCAAGCGGGAGGAGAACATGGGGGTCTTCCTTGAGTGGGCTTTATCCTTATTCTACAGGGTGGGTGGTCAGGTCCCAGTAGAGTATGCCCTTCACAAGAGTCTTCTGCGGGACTGTATCTTTTTTGGGGTTGCCTTTCCTGAAGATATTGGGGTCAATTGTGTGTCTCGCTTGGTGGGGGTTTGTTGCCCAATCCTTGGTCATCAGATTTGTGGATCTGTAGGCAACCAGTTGTGTTTCTTGGCTGTCATTCAGGTGGTAGAACAGTTGGTGCGGTACTGGAAGAGTCTTGTCAGTCTCCAATAAACACCTTGTTCTTTTATTCTTATTCCTCATACTTTGGTGCAAAACTATTGCAAACAGGGCAACAACCCATGTAAATTTTTAATTAGGCTTTTGTTTTTTGGGTTATTGTCCTCATTGGAGATTACTCTTGATCACTAGGAGCAGCACACATATACTGAGCGTGTACTCTAGTGATCAATTGCCCAGAATGGGGCTCCTTAAGGGTATAGGAGTCAGGGCCAGTCTTCTGGATAACTTGAACTGGACCTTGCCAAAGGGAGGCAAGTTTAGATTCATGACTGTACCCTCTATTGCTGAAGAAGTAGACTGAGTCTCCTACCAAGTAAGTGGGTAAGGCAGGGTGTTTGGATGCAGCTTGTTCTAGGTCCTGCAACTTATGGTTTAAGTTTACGGTGTAGGCCTCTGATTGCAATCAAATAAGGGTTTGAACCAGCTTGTTGAGGTACACCTCTGGGGACACAAACATGCTGGGCTTTACCAAGGAATATAGTAAAGGGGGAAGTCCTGGTTGCCGGCCGTAGAGCAGTTGGAAGAGCGGCTTGCCAGTGGCCCAATGGTACCCAATGTTGTATGAAAAGGTGGCCACAGGCAGGAAGGTATCCCATTCAGTCTCATGTTGGTGACAGAGCTTCCAGAGTATCTGCACCAGGCTCCCATTAGTGCGCTCTACTATGACATTTGTCTGTGGATGATAAGGAGTGGATAGTGTCCCACAAATCCCCATCAGTTGGTTGAGGCAGGGGATGATATAACTGGTGAAGTTGGTATCATTGTCTATCAGCAGGATCTGGGGGCAACCATGTTTGTATATGATATTCTCCAGGATGAACGTGGCTGTCACCAGTGAAGATTGGTTGGGAATTGCCTTGGCTTCTACACATTTAGTCAGATGGTCAACTGCCACAATGATGAACTTGTTGCAACTGTTGGTAGCTGGCAGGGGGCCCACTACATCAATGGCTAAAGTGTGGAAAGCTACCCAGGGCGTACCAATCTGTGTTAAAACTTGGCAACCTTAGGCCTCTCAATGTTGCAGTCATGACAGTTGGCTAGCTTATCCACTACGTTAGTGTGCATTCCTTCCCAGAAGCAGTGCTGCTGTAGCAGAGCTAACGTCTTCTGTATGTCACCATGGCCAGTAGTCTTATGAGTGGCTACCACTGAGTCCATGCGTAGGGATGGGCGTATGTAGGGTAGCCAAGAGTCTCCACAAAGCTTCAGGAGTTGTCCCTTAGAGACCTTGGTGTCAACAGCTAACTTATTGAGAGCCCTCTGTATCTCTAATGGCTCCTCTCCCCACAAAGAAGGATCCTCCATAAGCTTGTCATAGAGAATGTCAACCATGGGGGATACTAAGGCAACAGTGGGGAGGCAGGAGAGACAGTCAGCATTCTGGTGGGCTGCCCCAGCTCAATGAATAATCTTGTAGTCATAAGCCTGAAGTTTAATGGCCCAACACGCCAGACGTCCTTTGGGGTCCTTGAGGGTCTTCAGCCATTGCAAGGAGGCATGGTCTGTTACAACCGTGAAATGTACCCCATGGAGATAGACTCTGAACTGTTGGTAGGAGTATATCACAGCCAGACACTCTTGTTTGGTGACAGTGTAGTTCCTCTTGTGAACATTAAGCGTACATGAGCAGTATCCAACAGGGTGTTCAAGTCTGTTAGAGTCCAGTTGAGAGAGAACACCTCCAATTGCTGTCAGACTAGCATCTGTATGAACCACAAACAGCTTGGCAAAGTCAGGGTAGGCCAGCACAGGAGCTGCAGTCAGTGTTCCTTTGAGAGCATTGAAGGAAGATTGGCACACTGGGCTCCGGAAGAATTCCTTATCAGCTCAGAGAAGCTGAAAAAGGGGGTCACCCAGGGATGCAAAGTTGGGGATGAAGCGGCAGTAGTACCCAATCATCCCCAGGAAGACCTGCACGTCCTGCTTATTGGCAAGGATCTGCATTTGCTCAATGGCTTCCACCTTCAGAGGTACAGGGCAGAGTTCATCTTGGCTAATGATGAACCCCAGGAACTCAAGGTGCTCCTTGAAGAAGTTGCACTTGTGTGGCTTGAGCTTGAGATTAGCTACAAGTAACCTCTTGAAGACTTCCTCCAAGTGTCATAGGTAATCATTAAAGGTTTGGGAGAATACATTAATATCATCCAGGTAGACCAAGACACTGATGAGTTTGAGGTTGCCCATCACTGCATCCATAGCCTGTTAAAAGGTAGCTGGGGCATTGGACAGACCTTGAGGCATCCTTGTGGGTTGAAATAGCCCTTGGTCAGTGATGATTGCACATTTTTCTTGATCAGCAGGGGGTAGGTCAATCTGCCAGTACCCACTGATAAGGTCCATGGCGCTGAAGAACTTGGCACCATCCAGTTGGTCCAAGGTATTGTCAATACAAGGGAGGGGATATGAATCCTTCTTGGTAACAGCATTCAGTTGACGGTAGTCAATCACCACACGGTTGCTGCCATCCTTCTTTTTGACAATCAGGAGAGATAAAGCCCAAGGGCTTTTACTGGGGACCAGTAAGCCAGATCCTAATAGCTTCTGAAGCTCTTTGTTAGCCACGGCATGATTGGCTTGACTGCGCCATATAGGTCTGGAGCAGATAGGTGAACTGCCTTGGGTGTTGATATGATGAGCAACATCTGCAGCCTTGCTCAGGTCATAATCATCCTTGGAAAACACATCTTTATACTGTGAAAAGAGATCCATAGCTTGATCCTTCTGCTCTTCAGAGAGGCCAGATAGAGAGTTGTGGCTTATGACCAATAGTACTAGTGGTTTCTCAAAGGGTAAACCCAACTCAGAGAGGTCCGTAAAGGGGGCAGTCTCCTGCAGGTTGTCATGCTCTTCCAGTCGTATATAAGCCAGAAGTTGGTGTTTGGAGACAAACATAGCTTCACAACTCATGTTGGCCAAGAGTATGAGTACCTCCTTCTCACTTGGCATGAGGATGCCTGGCGCAACCCATGGTTCTAGTCTGGAGGCATTAGGGGTGCCAAAGATTTCTCCATGAGTGCCAGCTGGTAGAGCCAGCAAGAGGCCTGTATTGTGGATCACCTGGGCGCCAAGTGGGATAGTCACATTACAGGAGGCGTAGACTGGAATACCCTTGGCTTCCCCAATTGAGAGAGGTAGCACCTTGACCTTCTTACTACGCAGCGTATAAGCAACTGGAAGCTCTCTGTTGGCGTACTCCAGATTGATGTAGTGCAGACGTTGTAAGGGCAGGTCAGACAGGCAATCACCATGATAGAACATGGGTATGGAATGGCCCAATATTCCAAATGTATGGTCTCCATGGTTAGTCACAGTGCCATACTGAACCATGAAGCTAGTCCCAATAAGAATGTCATAGCTGTTGTTTTCCAGGACTATAGTAGGAGCAGTGACCATTAGCTTCCCAAAGCAAAGAGGGAGAGAAAAGTAGGCTCCTTTTGCTCTAGTGATCAGTGGCCCAGCAGTACAAAACTCTTCATGGTAGGCCAAGTCTGGTGCCAGCTTAAGCTTCTTAACCATCCAAGAGGATATAATGTTTCCAGGGGCACCAGTATCCAGTATGGCCCAGACATGAGTCTTGTTCACTACCAGGTTGATATAGGTGCAATCCTGGCGGTCCTCTATGATCTTCACAATCTTTGAGACCTGGTGTACGCTTAGTCCTTTGAACTTCTCCAGGAAGGTAGCCATGGTAGCTCCCACATCTGGGCTTACTTCCTTGAGAGATTCTAGCGGTACTGAGACGTTTACTGTGCGGAGCAGCTTGGCCAGTTGTTCAGCACTGTCCTCCGCATGAGTGACTTCAACGCCTGGTTGAGCCAGTTGTTCAGCATAGGGTAGGGATACTGTTCTACAAGCTATTTGGGGAATAACCATCTCAGGACAAAGTGTAGTCCAATGAGTTTGCATGTTAACAGTGAGGACTCAATGGAGGAGGGCCTCTTGAACTCCATCAGACTCCACATCTTCATGTATTGGTTGGGAGTTGAAGTCAATCAGAGAGGATTTGTCCTTAGGGTTGGTCCCAGAGAATGGCAAGGCAGCAGGCCTCTGATCTGGTTTGTCAGGGGGGCAGTGGTATGGGGGGAGATGAGGGTGTCAAAATTACAAAGGCAGCCAAGGATTTCTTCTTGTCCTAGCTGCTTAGTAGTTTTTTGGCTGGTCCTCATTATCCTCCTCAATATCAGCATCCTTAGCATAGTCCTCCTCAGTTTCCTCCATGCCTACATGATGGATCTTTTGGAGTGGATTCCTACATTCCCAAGAGAAGTGGCCAGCCATACCACATTTGAAGCAAGTACGGGGGCCATTGTTGACTGGAGCAGGCCCAACCTTGTCGGAAGGCTTGGGCATCTCAACAGCCACGTGGGGTCTATGCTCAGATTGCTGGAAAGGGCGGCCTTCAGGAAGAGGGACTTTGAACTCCTCCTTGTAGATGCGTAGGAGGCGGATCAGATCTGGTACAGTGCAAGCATTGTAAATGCCTGACTTAAGGGCCAGAGATAGTTCCTGGTTGACAAATACAGAATTAAGGAGTGCTGACTGCACATCAATAAACTGCACCACACTCATAGACAACAGAGTTTGAGCTTCAAGGTAGAACCTAAAAGTGAAGTCTTCTACGGTTTCCCCCACCTTTAACTTGGTGTCAGCAAAGTCCATCTTACAATTGAGGAGTGCTTCTTGGCTACCAAATTCTTCTTTCAAGGCTCTGGAGACGTTGGCAAAAGTCCATCCATTCTCAGAGAGACGTGGCAAGATAATGGTTTAAGTCTCAGCATCCAGACAGTTGATGATTGTGGAGTCCCTCATGGCATTGTCTGCGCCATACATGGAGTTCTGGTACAGACGTAAGAACATGGCCACATTGCTCTTGCAGTCAAACTTGGGTAGATTGATGGGCTGGAAGTTGTTGGAGCCATGTTGGAGGGGAGCAGGTGTGATACTCACTGGAGAGCGGGTGAGACGGGAACAGCTGAGAGTGGAGGCAGCAAACCTAGCCTCAGAGGCGTGGCAACAATTTTCCTCTTACTGGGCTTTGCGTTCACCTTCTCTGTTTTGAGCAGCTCCAGAAGCTTCAGGGGTGGCCAGGACATCATCCTCAGACTCCAGTACTGGCTCTAATACTTGTACAGCATTAGGAGCCAACCAAGTGTGATCCTCATTGCTTTTGTAGCTATGATAGAACTCAGGACTAGAGGACCTCAGTGGACTGTGGTGACTCTTGGAGTTGATGGACATAGCCTGTAAGTTGACGGCCATAATCTTACTGTTCATCCTATCCAATTGGCTCTGGAAGGCGTCCAGGAGAAGTCGTTGCTTGTCCAGCTCATCTTGGTAGACCTTGTTATCCTGACAGGTGATATCCAATTCATCTTCCAGAGAGGTGATGCGCTTTTTGTGGGTGGCAAGCTCAGCTTGGAGAGAGGCTATTACTTCCTTGTCCTTGCTGACTTGGGTCTAGCTGTTGGCTCTGTCATGCAATTGGCAAAGTTTGAGACAATCCTGAAGTTCTGACACAGTATGGTAGCCATCAAACAGGAAGGCAAGATTGGCACTCTGCTGGACCAATCCTGTCTGCATCTTCTTGTAGTGATTAAAGAGCTCAATGATGTCTTAACCAAGAAGGGCGCTGGAAGGGGAGTTGTTGGTGGCAGCAGAAGTGGGGGTGAGCAAGGGGATAGTGGCAAGGCGGCAGGCTAAGACTTCCACCTCATGAGTCAGGCTTCAAACCATGGGGATAATCTCCAGCACGTGGTTTGTAACCACATTAATCCAATTAGCGTCTACACCCTAATGAGTGAGGGTCTGTACCACATGCACTGGAACTAGCTTAGCTATACCTGCTTTGATGCATTGATCCAGTGGAGCATGGTGTTCTGGGTGTTGGTGACTTTGGAAAGATACTGATTGACAGTGGTGAAAGTATTGCCAAGCTCAGAGTAAAGGACCTGGAGGAACGTCTGTTGGTTAGATACCAGTATTCCCTGGTCATACACTAGGCTTTGGATGCAGCCCAGGTGCATTTGGTTGTGGCATACAGCAGGATGGGAAAATTGGTGTAGGTAGTCCTTGATATGTTCAACAGTACAGAGGTCACGGCAGAGCTGGTCAGGGTTGAACTTGGAGAGATTCTGAAAGCAACCCAAGGCGTTTTCAGCAGAAGGCTGATGAATGGCCAGGTGTTCAGAGAAAGACTCATTGCCAGCAGCACCAGCATCTATGGCGTCCTTGGAAGGTGAAGAGTTGGCGTCCATCTCCAAGGGGCAGGGGCTTGTAGTAGCAGTGGTTGACCAAAAACATTATCTTGGAGGCGTTGATGTTCTGGCATGAATTGACTCAGGTTGGGCAGGCCATAGGGAGCGCCTTCTCTTTCCCCAGCATGGGCATTAGCAGCAGTAAAGGCCAGTTCCTGGTGGTAAGGAGAAGCAGTGACAGGAGACTGGGCCAGGGGCATTCCTCCCTCCTCATTGAAAGGACCGCGGGGGTGGGGGCTGTTGGTGTTGTAAGACATGAGCGCCAATGTTGTAAAAGTTGCAGCAAAGGGTTGCTAGTTTTTACAAACAGTTGGTCAGTGACCTAATTCTTAATACTATACCTGTTGATGGTATAGTGACAGCCTATGAATGACAGAAGAATAACAAGGTGTATAGACAAAACTGGTATTTATTTAGATAGTATCACACTTATATAGTGTGAGGCAGGGGAATTGCCACCAGAGGCAGGGAGGCACAGACAGAATAACTTTCCAAATGGAGGAGAGTTGGTTGACACAGCTAAAAGTCCTGCGCAAGAGAACAACTGCTTTCTTGCGGCTTTCCTTAAGGAGGTAGATATAAATAACTTTGTTGTTCTATTTATAATCCCAGAAGTGAAGCCTGTGCCTAGTGCGCGTTTAAAAGGCAAATCAAATACCTGTTTTAGGGGCATTTAAAACGTCTTTATCACTAGTAGAATCAGGATGTAATAGTGCAACCACATGATTGTTTCATTGCTAAATCCCTAGATGGACAAATTTTTGTCTAATTCATTCAGTATCTGCGACAGTATGGGAGCAGGGGCAGAGCTAGACACTATGTGACTACTGAACAAGTCAAAGCCATAGGGGTCAGTGGTCAGGTACAGGTCAGCTTCCTTGTTACCTGCCTCAAAGGCTTGGGTGTAAACAGGTGCCTCCACGTTCTGAGCCTTGCCTCCATTGAAGCTGGCTTGGCTGCTACTGGCTTGGCTGCTTGTGCTGTTGAAGATGTTGCTAGTAAAAACCATTGTAAAAAACCTAGGATAAAATCACTAAAATTAGAAAATTTAAAATTTAATAATTTATTTTTATTGCAATCTTGAGCTCATATTTGGAAGGTTCTCAAAACCATTCTACACAGATCAGGATCCATGAAAATGAATAAAATGCCTCCCTAAATTGGATAGCTGTTGATTGGCTGTTAAACTGTTATACTTCTATTTTAGGCTGCTCATACTACACATCTTGTGTGAGTTCATTTTGTTTTGTGCTTGTGGAATCTTGCTTCTAGCTTGCTCATATTTTGTTTCATTTTAGTCCTTCTGTTGGTGCCTCATATGAATCCTGATTGGATTATAATATACTCTGGAACAGCATCCATCCATTTCACTTGTTGCGTCAGTTCATTTTGTTTGTGGTTTGAACTACACCACTTAATGTTTGATATAATTTTATATAATGGGCTAGTGAAATTTTGTTTTTTGTTTGACAGCTCATTTATTAACTGAAATTTTATAAATTAATTGAATCCTGAATCTTGTGCGACTTGGATTTTGTTCAAATCTGAAATCATTTTGTTTAAATCTGAAATATTTTTGGTTGTTGCCATAGCTTTTAAAACTACTGTATTAAAATATTTAATATTAAAATATTAAAAATTATAATTTTACTATTAAAATTTTAATAATTAAAATATTTTTTTTTAAAAAATTCAAGTTGCAAGGGAAGATGATTTTTTAGGGGGATGCAAATTGCTAAGGGGATGCAATTATTCTGGGATATTATTCCCCAAAATCATATTTTCTGCTAATGCGTCTAATTGGGACCACATACTCTTCTGTATGTGGTGGACAACTCTGACGCCAATTGCTAGAGGGGTGGCGCTCTGCACCCCAGTGGTGGCTGAGTGTCTTATAAAAGGCAATATCAAAAGCAAATTAATGAGGAGTTGGCTCTCTGGAGGTATTGTGTACCCGTACAACAAAGCTAAAGTAAAAAAGTCTTATAGGACATGCTCTACTGTTTAGTAGCCTGCAGCGTCTTCATTTTATCCAGTACCAGCTGGCAGACGTCCATTTGAAGGGGGATGTCCTCCAGCTTCTTCATGTTGGCCTTCATGATGCAGTGTAGTACTACCCTAGGTAAACAGCAAGAGGCGGTTGTTGTGAGGTATATATTTCTGCAAATAAGAAGAATTTATTGTATATAATAACTAATCTATTTGTATAGGATGTATTTGGAAATTTGATTAAAGGAGAGTCAGGCATTTTGGAGGCATCCTTGGCTCATGCCTCTGCAAAAAATATGAATAAAGGCTTCATCTTATTGACTAAAAATGCATTGTCTGTTTGATTTGATATTGATTTTATTAAATTATTGAATATTGCGGCTTTGATGTTTTCTTGTGGAACGTGAAATTGACTTTTTTTCAGGTTTATTTCATATGTGTTCATAGTTGAAAATGGAAAATGTTCAAGGCATTCAAAAATATATTTGTCAAAATTCATGTTGACATTTATTTGGATATCCATCATTCCTTTGAAGTTGATACTTGCGCCTATCATAGGCTTCTTTGACCCAGGTTGAGCTTCCTTCTGGCGCTTTGAATTCCCTATTCATTGCATCTTTTGTTGCATATTGGTTGATGTTATCTTGTACTATTTTATTTATTTTATTTTTATTTATTTGTTTTACAGGGGCTACCAGTGATTGGTAACCCCTGTAGAACCAACTTGGCGTAAAAGCCACCACTTCCGCAACCTTGTCCCCATCTCTAGTTATAACTAAAGTAAATATAAATAAAGCATAAAATGACTTACTGATTGTTTCCTCTGTGGCCCCCTCAGCCACAGGCGTCCCTTCAGCAAACTTCATGAGCGTTGGCTGCTCTTCATTTTTTTTTCTGGATTTGATTTTCCTTATTTTCTGTGTTACTTGTGTTTCCTATTGATTTTCATTAGTTGAATTTTCTTTATTTTTTAGGCACTCCTGCTTTGTGACTGTGTTTAGTTTTCATCTGTTTCCATTTGATTAATTCCCTCTTTGTTGGTGTTTATTTCCTATGGGATTTTAGTTCCTTCAATCAGTTTGATCTTCTTATTGTTTTCTTTGGCCCCCTGCCAGAACTCCCACAAATTGTAAGCCACATCATTGAACTTCAGACTTGATAGGATTGTTCCCTGTAGATTGAGCAACGCTTCTTTGTTCTTTTTGTCTATAATATTTCCTAGTTTATTCAGAGCATCTTCTTTTGACTGGTTTAGTGGCTGGCCCTTGTTACCCAGCTTTCCTGTCACTATTTCCCTGATATTTCTTTCTATTTCAACAACCTTTTGCAGGTACGCTTCTAATTTGTTGATCAAGTTATAGATTGTTGATATTTTGTTTGAATTCCATCAAAAAACTGGTTTTTATAGTACTACCTTCAATGTGTGAATATTTTTCATCATCATTAATAAATTAAAGATCATAAATGCAAATATTGCAATTAGACGTCAAATCTTGATATTATGATATTATATGCATAACCAATTCATTTTGTTAAATAAAATTCATAGTAAACAAGGCCTTTTTCATTGTAATTTATTTACATTGACTTTTTTTATATTAGAGAGCCATTAACGCTTAGTATAATTTTGATACATAGTGCATTTTACAGCCTGTATATTTACCTATTGGTAATAATTATATAAACTTTCCAGTAGGATTTTGCAAGGTAATGATAATGTAATGGATTAAAAATACTGTTTACTGTCATTAATTGGTTGATTTTATTTGCTGTGGCAATTGTGCATTTTCTGATATTTACACACTAGTATCCAATTGGTTGGCTTCACATCCAATTACACAGGCAATAGGAAAATAAGCCGCCACCCTGAGACTGGATGTGGTTGGGGTGGCGGCTTGTTTTCCTATTGCCTATGCAATTGGATGTGAAGCCAACCAATTGGATACTAGTGCGTAAATATCAGAAAAAGCACAATTGTCACAGCAAAGAAAATCAACCAATTAATGACAGTAAACAATAATTTATTAATCCGTTACATTATCATTACCTTGAAAAATCCAACTGGAAAGTTTACAGAATTATTACCAATAGGTAAATATACAGACTGTAAAATGCACTATGTATCAATATTATACTAAGTGTTAATGGCTCTCTAATATAAAAAAAGTCAATTAAATAAATTACAATGAAAAAGGCCTTGTTTAATATGAATTTTATTAAACAAAATGAATTGGTTATGCATATAATATCATAATATCAAGATTTGACATCTAATTGCAATATTTGCATTTATGGTCTTTAATTTATTAATGATGATGAAAAATATGTATGCTAATAATTTTAAGTTATTTGTAAAATTTAAAACAGTGTATTAATTATGGGAAATGTTGATAATGTAAAAATAAAATATTATTAATTATGAATTGAAAGAGAGATATTAATTTTAATAAGTTGTCACAAAGAAAAGATTTATTTACTAATCAAATGACAGGAAGGGGAGGGAATAGGCAGAATGAACATTGCCTTCATCTGCGCCTGTGAAAGGGACAGCATCAGAGATAGTGGGGGGATTGGCAGTGGCTTGGGACTCAGGGTTGAAATGAGGGTGGCTTGATGGGGGGGTTGGGGAGGCAGGGTTTGCTGATTGGGAAGGGGCGGCAAGAGTGGTTTGCTTCAATTGCTCAAATTCTTCTTCAGTCACATCTACAGGCTTGACAAAACAGATGGACTGGTGTGGAGGGAGGCAGGGGTCCTTTATTGACTTATCACTATCACTTGCATAGAAGATGATGAGATCAAATAAGTCCTGGACAAACACAGAAGGGAAAAGCTTATAACCCTTATCAATTTGGGTGCACAGTTTGTTGTAGGTAACAGGCTTTAAGCACCTGGGTGCGGAACCAAAATTGTAAAGACATACATCTGCAAGATGCATGTTGGTGTGGTTGATGGGGTAGGACCAGCAGGTATGCCCCACAGCCCTGATTTCTTGGGTAGCCCATTCCCGCTGCTCCATCTCTGCACTCAGTACAACTGTGTGCACAGTGTTTTGTGTGGCCCACTCCTCCAGATTGGCCTTGAGCTCTGGCTGGTAGGCATAGCCATCTGCAGTGTTCAATATTGCCAAGTAATAATTGACACCCAATGGGGGAAACTGCCAATAAAACTCAACAAACTGATACAATATTGGGCTGCGCTTGTACACGTCAGACTGGATACGCTTCTCTCCAAAGTCTTGCTCTTGCAGATATCTTAGCATACAATAGGAGGATTACGTCATTACAGGCCCTCATTGCCCTTCCTTTGATAAAATTAATAATAGTTGAATTGTAGGGGTCAGTGTTCACCAAAATGGGGCCACTGAGAACTTGATTGGACAAGATTCTAGCAGCAACCACAACTCTGTGCATCCACAAATTCACCATTCTTTTGTTGGTGAAGATGCCGTGGAGTCCCAACTGGAGACATACCTGGATCAGAGGCATCTGCGGGTCATGTTCCATAATGGCCATCATGAAGGGATGGGCTGTGTCATCTTTGATCAAAGTACATGCACCAGTTGGGGTCTTCTTGGTAGGGGGGCCACAGTTGGCGTAGGCTTGCAGGGTTGCAGCCACATTAGACTTTGTAAAACTCATATCAGCTGCAATTTCCCTGAGGGACATAAGCATCCCTTGTTTTTCAACCATTTTGAGAACAATCTCCTGGGTGATTAATTTTCTTCTGCGCCTTGCAGGCTGATTGGCTGGGGGGTGGGATATGTTTATCTTGGGAACCAGATGGTGCCATATGATCAGCTGTTTCAGGATTTGTGGCTCTCTGGGTGACCCCATGGCTCAAATGACTGGCTCTGGATGCCATTGTTGCTGTATGATTTTGGTTAGCGGCTGCCTGTGTGTGATGGGCAAACAGGGCCATGCTCAAGGACACAGGAGAAAGAACACACTCCTGGGTGGTGATTGCGGGGGGCTACAGATTGGGAGTGGCCATAGACAGAGGCTTCACTGTTTAGAGACTCAGCATAGCCCTGCATGATTTTGTAAAGGCCAGGGAACACTTGTTTATTTGGTTGGTGTTGGAAGAAGACATAAAAATTTTATTATAATTTTAACTCATGAAGAGGAATGTATCTTTTAGTCAATTTGATTGTTATATTTGGCAAGTTGGTGATCATTACAATCTAAATTTTAGCTGCCCTAAAATGGAATAGGGTGATTTTTGAGAATGCCTATGATTCCTAATAGAATTAGCTTAAATCCACCATAGATTCTTTAGCATCCTTTTCAAGACACCCATAAATTATATTTATTTCAAATTCCTTTCAATTATGATTTGAAACTTTGTTCTTGGATTTGACAATCCCACAATTTCAGATTTGTTAATTTTTACATGATGTCTATGATTTGTTTGACATACAGGAAATCTCAAATTATACATAAGAATCCCACATTTCTGATTCATGTATCCCACATTTGTTTGCTGTGTTTTGTCTTTTGTTAGTTGAGTTATCTTCCCAAGAGATTCAAAATTTGCCAATTTAAATAAATCAAAAAAGTCAAATTAAATGGTTAATTTTATTTAATATTTTAATTTTCACTCAGCTGAGTTGCCCGCAAAAGTGATTCAAAATTTGGACCAAGGATTTGACAATCCCGCATTTTTATGTTTAGGTTCTGAATTTAAAGTATAATCAAAGGCCTGGACTCAATTTATAATATACAGATTCTCTATACACTACAAACAACCAAAATTAATGTATCTCTGTGAATACTAAGCCAATATATATTTAATATTTTATGTTAAAGCTAGATATCAGTTTTACGTTCAAAGGAATTTGAAACATTGAATATTAAATTTCAAAAGTAAAACTTTATTTTTAATAAACTTATTAGTAATACTCTGCTTTTTTAGATTTCTATTTTTTTATTTATACTTAAATTATGCATTTGTTGAGCATATACTTCTGAGAAGTATAATAAACAAAAAAAAGGGTAAATATAAGAAGAGAATGATACTTTATTGGATATGAATATAGGTAAATATATATAGTATCATGACAAGCCACATACTGTCCATGTATGTCATGGTAGTCATGGGGCTTATCCAAGTGATTTTTCCTCTTAAGTCACAAGGCTTGTCCAGGTTATGTTCTGCTTAGGATCCAAAATATTTGATCCCCATAATAGATGGTCAAATGATAGTAGTGCTGTGAGAATTGGGGAGCAGGTTAAGAGGAAATAAACCAAGCTCTCAACCACAATAAAAATTGTGGTTTCAGCAACAACCAAAAGGTTGTTGTCAACAATTCCTGGGAGGCCAAAGGGGGGAAGGAGTAAACTGAACACTGAAAGCAACAGAAAAAACCAAATGGTTGGATTAGAATAACAAATTTCAATTTTTATTAGAGTAGAGAATGATGAAGCAAGGTCTTTTAAAACTCTTGCATTTATTTAAAGGGATGAGATGGAATTTGGATGGGAAGTTGAATGTCCAAAACTGATTGACTAATGATATTAGGGAGTACGGGTGCATCTCTTGAGGCAGGAAAATCTGGAAAAATCCAAATGGACAAATCAAAGAGAAAACTGACTTAACTAAAAATTGAGGAACCTATCTTTAATGCAATCACCACTGCTCCTGGCCGCTCTTCCACATAATATTTAACCAGATGTGTCTCTTGGGTGGGTTAGGTGGGGGAATCTTCAAACTAATTCAGCAAATAATAGTGTGAGGAACTTTCTTGGGTTTTTTCAGTAAATCTTTGGAAAATATACAGGCGTAAGTTAGAAGAGATTCCCAAGCATTTGGTGAAGATTGAAGTAGAGGCCCAAGGGGATGATGTAACTTTACAAGTGCTGCCAACTTATTAGTCAGTCAGTAAATCATTTGGTGAGTCACTTGGGGACTTAATTCCCCAAGAGAGAGAAGTCAAAGATGTTGCAATATCTCCCCCTGGGGTGCTGGAAGGTGGAACCTTAGGAATTTTATTGAGAGTATTGGGGATACAAGATTAGTATTGATCCAGTTTGGGGTTAGGTACAGGGAGTTGGGAGTTCTGTTGCGCTGCTCTTGCTTTGCATAGGCAGAGGAAGTCATGGTGCATGCGCTTAAGTTCTGTGAGGGCGCCTATACCCTTGATTAGGTAGGTATTGTTGGGTTTGAATTCCATGACAATGCCTGGCCCTCTCAACCCTGGGTCTAACTTATGTTGTTTGTGGTTGTGTAATACCCAGAAATCATAGAAACTACTTGAGAAGGTAGGGTTGGAATTGAAGATTGGAGACCTGGAATCCAGTAAGAGCAGTGATGACTGGGTAAATGGTCATCAACCAACAGAAAACCTTGGTGTGGATGTTTTATCTCCTGAAGCTCCTGGAAAAGTAGGTCAGCACATAGTACAAGGAGGTGCACATTGCAATGAACAGGGTAGAGTGGGGTGACACCAGGGGAGGCCAAGAACCAGTGTTCAAAGAGTTGAGGTATCCAGGGTCATAGTGATAATATTGACCCAGTCCTTCTAGTGAGGGACCAAAAAGCTCCAGTCCTTGTTGATATCCCCCAATTCCAAGGCAAGCTGTGAGCATAGCTGTGAAGATGAGATTATTTATCTTCCTTGGATTGGAGGTGGCTGGCTGGGGCAAAACAATTAAAGTTGACTTAAAAGTGTTAAGTAGAATTTAGCTTTATTGAGGGTATGAAACTCAATAGTAGCACAAGCTATCACTGAGGGGAGATCCTTTATTTATAGTACCTCCCAATTTGTAAAATTTTGTAAGTGGGAGTGAAAACACAGAATGGGAGACCCCAAAAGTTTGGAAGTTGGGATTGGAAATTGAGTTTTGAGAAGAGGGCCAAACTCTTGTTCTTCTGTTATCTGTGGCTGTTTTGGAGCTTCTTGAGTTGAGCCAATTATCTTATGATGGCCTGGTACTAGGTGAAGTATGAGAGCCAAATTGCTTTCAGAATCTATTTTAGTCTCAGGAAGTTTGACTTGGCTGATGTTTGAGCCTGAGCATGTGGTTTAATCTTCTGAATCCCATTAGTTTTGAGGAGAATTGTTTTCTGAATTTAAAACATTAATTTTTCCTTCTTCTGGAGCACAGGCATAAATTTTAAACTTGTCCCCTGCAACCAGGGATTTATCTGATTGGTTGTGTTGCAACAGCAGGCTTGACCTGCCAGCAAGGTTCCAAGTTAGCGGGTTTGTGACCCGCAATCTGATTATTCCATGACCCAAAGCCAAGTTAAGAAGTCAACTCAAATTTTCAAATACACCAACATGAACAGAAGCTAATCCCCTACAGTGAATACCTTGTTTTGGCACTTGACCCATTACCAGGATCAGGCCACCCCCTTCACCATCCAGCTGTGTGATCAACACAATCATGTTCCTGTTATCCATGATTCACAATAGCTATATAATATCTATCTCTCAATAAAGACATTATCTAGTTTCCAAATATTTTTCCCCTTATAACTTTACTAAAAAGGCACAGTTACAACATTGGTAGCACAGGTAGGTTTCCCATCCTACCTTATCTTGCAAAATTCCGCCTGTTGCCCATATTTGCTGCAGCTAACAAATCCTCAATAGAACCATGTCTGGCCTCCTGCTGGACTGGATACCCTATACTCCAGGTGCTGAGATACCTAATGGCTTTGTCCTTTGCCAGAACACAGTGATCCTGCTTCCTGCCTTTAATACCCTGTCAGCGCAAGGGTTTTTTCAAGCACCTGCTGCTATCCTGCGGGCAACTGACAAAAGTACCATGCCAGCCTACGTAGCCCAGAGACTTCAAAGCGTGGCCCTGGAATCCTTTTCTGGGGCCAACAATGACAACACTGCTTCATGGATCCAATCTTCCCAAAGCAAACAGGCCCAAATGGAATGCCCACAACAATTCTGGATTGCAGAGATCTCCATTAGATGAATCTTGACACTGGCACTTAGTGCAACAAGTGGCAAAAAGTGCACACAGAGAAGGACTGAGACACCTTCAAACAAGACTTCTTGACAAATTTTGTGCTAAAGGACACCACACTTAAGATCATACGCCAAGTAAAGAACCTAACCCAGACCGGCACTGTGAAAGAGCTCACCCATGCCTGTGAGGAGCTCCAACTATGTGCCCCCTCAGATATGGCCTTTGACACCCCTGCTACCCATCTCATGTATTACAACGCTATCAAGTTGAACATAATGAGACACGTAAACATGTACCAAGACACCAACCTGTAAAGTTTTTCTTGCAATTCAGAGAAGGCAGAGCAAACATCCAACACCTGCCACAAGGCACAAACTTGAAAAAAAGGAGACCCAAAGACTTTCACTCAGCCAGGCGCTAGAGTTGACCACCCCATGGGAACAACAGCAGCAACACAAACCATAAACCTGCAGATGCCAATGAACACAGAAACAGGAACAACAGTAAGTCAAACAGTACCCATTTTTGTGTGACTGCTGCAAAAGGCAACCAAGACAAGGGAATAACCCAGGGAGAGCATTAAGCAAGCCAAGCTCTTCCTGCACAACTCCTGACTCGCCCATTGATGAATACCAACCTGAGGACGTGGACCAGTGTCCAATGATACAAGTGCCCTCAGAGGACCCGGTGCTTTACATCATTATCAGACACCCCAATAAACTGATGTCTTACCATTTCTGCATTTGCAGTTACACAGGCTCAGCACTCCTGGAATTGGGCGCAGACCAAACCCTAGTCAACAGCAGCTTTGTAGATAAGTTCAAGCTAGCCACTAATCTTTTGTGGATTAAAAATGTGATTCTAGATGATTAGCATCACATTGCTGTGATAAAGGAAACTGCCCCTTTCTCCATCATACTTGAGAGCCTGCCTTCCACCATCCAAGGCCCCATCATTAGCTTTCCCAAGTGCAACATTGTACTTGGCCTGGACTGGTTGTAAAAAACAATCCCCACATAGACTGGGTAACCTTGGTATTGATCATAAAATGCAAGGGAGTCAATCACCAGATCTACCCTGACTCAGTGGACTAACTCCTGTGCAAACACATTTTTGTACGCATTACAGAGACCCTGGACAAAAAAAGAACCTCAAGGAAATTGACTGCAGCTCCTTCCAGTACAAGATCATACACTTCAAAGATCACCAGGACACCACTACGTCTCAGGATTGCAAAATTGCGGCCTGTCACCCAGAAATCTTTAAGGAAGCGTTACCTGGGCTGCCCCCAGAAAAACACATCCAACATTCCATTCAACTTAAGGGAGGTGTACCCAAAGCACAGCCCATCTACTGCTTGACCCCAAATGAAGACAACACCTTACATGCCTACCTCAAAGAGGCCTTGGAGAAAGTACTTATCTGTCCCTTACAATTTCCCTTTGGGGCCGCCATATTCTTTGTGGCCAAGAAGGATTGCACCCTGCACCTAGTCACAGATTAGCAAGCCCTAAATTAAGTTACCATCAATAATTATTACCCACTGCCACTCATTGAAAACCTCTTTGATGCCTTGGGTGGCACCACAGTCTTTGCTAAGATTGACTTAACTGCAGGTTACAACCAGATCCGTAGCAAAGAGGAAGATATCCCCAAAACAGTCTTCTGCACTAAATATGGCTCATACAAATGTGTGGTGCTCAATTTTGGCATGAAAATTGTCCTGTCAACTTTTGTGACCTTCATGAACAAGGTGTTTGCACTGCACATTGGCAAGCATGCCCTGGTATACCTAGACAACATAATTGTCTATAGTCCCTTGGTAGAACAAAACCACAGGGATTTGGAGGCAGTCTTTGCCACTCTGGAACAACATAAACTGCTAGCCAAACCCTCCAAATTTGAGTTCTTCTGCAAGCAGCTATCCTTCCTGGGACACTCAGTTTCAAAAGAAGGTATCAAACCTGACTTTAAATTCACTACCACCCCTGGCATTAGATTGTAAAAGCTTCCCCCGCCGCGCCAAGAAAGGCCCAAAAATGCCAGCCAAACCCCTTCATTCTTTAGGGAATTTAGCACACACAGTTAATGTGAGGTTTGTGCTAGCCTACCCTGCAGATTTCTTGCCCTTGGTTGCTCCCCCTGGGAAGAAACATTGGTCAATTTAGACTACTTACTAGCCTGGTGTTGCCCATTTTTAAAAACTATTGGAGCTACCCAATCAAAGATTGCCACATCAACACTTGAAAACTCAGTTGAACCCCAAATGCCTGGCACCTCTTCCAGCCAATCAGATCAGATTTCAGAAATTAGAGTAAAACTCTCCAGTCCCCCTGAGTCTATCCAGCAAAGTTTCCCCCCTAGCCAATTAGATCCAGCTCCAACTGTCATGTGATCACTTTCATTGCAATTCATTCCTTTTAACCAAGAAAGGGGACTTGAAGTCCCCTGCTTGTCTATTTTCCAATTTAATAAAGTTTGGTTATTGCACTTTATTTTCCAAATTAACAGTGATTATTGGAGCCCCTGCTTGGAGTTCCTATTGTCTAAAATTTTAAAAAGTGTTAGTCATATCCTTTACGCTTACCTTTCCGCATCCTTGTTTCAAAATTGGGCTCTCCTCTAGCATCACCCAAGCAGGCTCAAGTGTATAGCTGTTGCTGTCTTCTGTTTTTCTTTCAAAACTCACGTTTGAAACCTAAATTTGAAGTTAAAATCAATATAAAAACCTTCTTTTATCTTGAATTTCCTTTAATTTCTTGGTTTTTGAACCCGCTTTTTGTTTTAATTGCTCATAAGCCATCCAAGCTCATTGCTAAGCTTCCTGGGATTTTCCTGCTGCCTCCTGCTTGGTTTTTATTTGTGTGTGTCCCCTGGTCTCCCATTTTTTATTGTTTACAATTTGGAAATTAGTGTCAATCTCCTTTAAATTTTGTTCTGGTTTTTATGATGATACTCCCTATTGAAAAATTGGTGGTATTTTCCTTGGCCCCATTTCTGCTGCTCTTGTGATCTACTTCCCCAAACTTGCAGGGAAAGATCTCCTCCTCTGCCCGTCTTGTGGGTGAAGATCTTTCCAGTCTCTGGGATCTCCCCAGCGGCCTTCTCTTTTCTGGAGAGGCTGTGGTTAAGAGTTTGACGTGCAATGACTTGGACCTGGGTATTGAAGATCACTCCTTGTCTGCCTCTGAGAGGGATGCACTTTCCATGCCTCCCCCAGCTTGCCCCCAAGTGATTCAGTACCACTTGTGGCCCCTGTGGTGTCCCCTCTCACTCCCACCTGCACCCCTTGGCTGCTTGCTGGACTGATGTTGATGGGTCTGAATGCTTATTTCCCTCAAATGTCTCACATGTTGTCCTTGTGGTCCCCCCTTTGAGCGGCTGTTCTAGTCCTCCACTGGGCGGCATCCTAGGGGTTTGTCTCACCAGGATGGGAGCCAAACTTAGTTAGTTTAGCTACCCTCTCTCACACTAACAGCCAGAAAATTGAGGCCATCTGCAAAATGCTACCCCCAAAGGATAAGTCAGAACTCTGCACATTCCTAGGGATGGTTGCTTACATGTAACAATTCATACCCAACTATGGTGTCCTGACTGCAGCCCTGTCTGCCATAACTGGTGCCAAATCAAAGCTCATATGATCCCCCAGTGTGACTGTTGCTTCAGACGTCTTAAGGAGAATCTCACAACAGTGCCCATCCTACAGTATCCCAAACACAATGTGGAATACCAAATGGAGACAGACACCTCTGACACATCCATTGGGGGAGTACTAAAAATCAAAAACAATGACGGTGATTTCCTGCCTGTAGCCTACAAGTCATGCAAACTGCCAGACAGCAAGTGCCAATACCCTATACATGACAAGGAGCTGTTAGCAATTGTGCACTGTCTGGTCAAATGGCATTGTTAACTAGAATGGCAGGAAGAAATCACAGTGTTGACTGTCAGGATTCACCTTTTATTAGTTGCTATTCTGTCTTTTACATTTATCTGCTTTTTTGGCTGCTAGTATAACCAAGATTGTCCTCTTCACTTAATTTATAAATCCCCTGCTTCCTACCTCCATTTTCCATATTTAAAGTCTTAGATTGGCTTTGTTTAAGCCAACTTATGATCTAAATAATGGTTAACACTATTCCAAACATTAATTACCTTTTTGCCACCCGGTTTTGAACCCTGGACCTACATAAGAAGATTAGAAAGTTGGCTCTGAAAAGCTTACCTTTCACTATACACTTTACTAAGCGTTCAGACTGGGTTTTCCCTCACTTTTTTGCTTGCTCTTACCCAGAGCTTTGCTGTAACCGCCTCTCACTCTTTCCAGTCTCCTTTAGATTAAATTTAACTATTCCAAGTTAAATATTAAGTATTTTACAACTTTCACCTCTGTTCTTGTTTAAGAGTTTTCTATAACCAAAAATAGTTAAACTCTCACCTCAATTCCTGCATTCCACAAACAAAGCTTAATAAAAGGCCTGGTTTTCTCCAGTCTCAACACTAAATTGAGATTGTTTGACTTGCACCTCTAAAAAAGGTGCTTGTTGGGTTTTGTGGCTTGTGTTTCATTTCAAATTTTAGTTTAAGTTTTATCTTTGATCTTATGATTCCCTTTGACTTTCTATTTTATCAGCTAGGTAAAGTCATCAGTCATTAAGACTGGACTCAATTTTATTTTCTTAGGATTAATCAACCATCTCAGCCCTTATTTTACTTCCTATAAGCTTCTAGGAGCCCTAGTCCAGTTGTTACTACAAACCTTACCTACATTTTTGTATTTGACCAATATAAATATAACCGGTTTAAAAGCTTTGGTTTACAATCATCTCCCCAAACTATGAGACCTTACATTGACTGACCACAAATTGCTTATATACTTCAAAACACAAGAAAACTTGTCTTGTTGTCAAGCCTGTTGGATGGAACTTCTGGAGAGGGTAAACATGGTCATACTATATAAGCCTGGTCCAGAACTTGCTATGGCAGAAGCACTCTTGCGCCTGTAGGTCAGAGCCACAAGAGGTGAGAATGGGCTCAAAACAGACTGGCCTCTCCAGGTGCTTTGGACAAGAGACAAGGGTTTTCCCCTGTCACCACCAACATAACAAAGGAAACAGTCATTAAGAGCAAACACTTATTTGCAGACGTGTATGGAACCTTATATCAAAAAATAACCAACAGAGCCACCATCTCTTATGTTCCCACACACCAACAGTTGACACAATCTTACCTTACCACAGAGACCTAGGACACACAAAAAGCCACAATATCTATGAATTCCTCAAGCACAAAGTATGGTGGCTGACCCTATATTGGGATGTCCAGTAAGTCTTAGACCAATGCAAAGTATGTGATAAATTTGCAAAAAGCAATACCCCACCTAAATCAGTATTACCTATCTGCTCACAACTGCCTTTCAAGGTGTGGGCCCTAGACATTGTGGGTCCTATGCCAGGGAAGAACAACAAAAGAAATACATCATTACAGCAATAGACTTTGCCATACAATGTCCAGTAGCACAAGCAGTTAATGCACATGCAGGCAATGTCATATGATAATTCATAGGAAGAGAAATCATCAGCAAGTTCAGAAAGCCAGAACTCCTGATAAACATTGGGGGCAAAGAATTGACCTCCAAAGATACAAACATATACCTCACCAAAAATAGGGTTCAACACACGGTGACAACACCATACCACCCACAGGCTAATGGACTTATAGAGCAGCTAAATGGCAGCCTTGTGCAATCCTTAGCCAAGCTCACCTCCAGGAGACCTGAAGACTGGTATAAGCAACTATCAACTGCATTGCTTGTATGCCAGACTTGTGTGAACAATCCACTGGAAAAAGCCCATTTGAGTTAGTTATGGAACACAACCCAATATCATCCAAGCACTATCAGGACCAAAACTGGAAGTGCCCAGTCAAATTCCACCTTGCTCAGATCCCCAAGTCATAAAGGCTAATAGCAACCAGTTAGACAGAGAATAAAACGCCTACAGAATACCTTTGTCCCCAACCAAAGAAGACATGCAGTTGGTGACAAAGTCTGGGTAATGAATACCAACAAGAGTAAATTACAGCCAGAAAAGGTGGGCCCTGCCATCATCATAAAGGTAGACAAAAATAACACTTACCTCTTGAAAGGACTCAGAAAACGCAGACAGGACAAAGTCCTCCACCACAATTGCCCAAGGCTCTGCAAAGCAAGACAAAAACATTTCAAGACCGTCCTGCCCACCACCAAACAGCAGTTAGTCCAGTATGGCGCCTGGGCTCTTGACAACCTCCCTTAAAACCTACCCCCAGAGGAGACCAATATTCAGTTAGGGGGGAGTGTTGCAACATCAGGATCAACCTGCCAGCAAGGTTCCAAGTAAGCGGGTTTGCAATCTGCAATACAATTATCCCATTACCTGAAGCCAAGTTAAGAAGTCAACTCAAATTTTCAAATACAGCAGCATGAACAGAAGATGATCCCCTACAGTGAATACCTTGTTTTGTCACTTGATCCATTACCAGGATCAGGCCACCCCCTTCACCATCTAGCCATGTGACCAACACAATCATGTTCCTGTTATCCATGATTCACAATAGCTATATAATACTTATCTCTCAATAAGGACATTATCTAGTTTTTAAATACTTTTCCCTGTGTATCTCTGTTAAAATAGCACAGTTAAAACTGTTGGGATTTAGGGAAGCTTTTGATTAGCTGGGTACTGGGTACTGAGACCTGGGTAGATGGATGGCAGTTGTCACAGTAGGGTCCATCATGCCAGGAATTATCCAACCAAGTAGGAAGACTTGAAAAGCCAGGAAACCATTATCAAAATTGATTGAATTAACGGATTCAAACCAACTGATTGATCAGAAATAAGTTACAGCTGCTCCAGTCTTACAGATGAAACCAATTCCTCCTTGCAAATTGATATTGATAAATAGACGTAATTTGAGGGTCATCTAATATGAGCTTATTAATCAGCATTGTTATCAGAAATCAGTCACCCAAGTGTTCTTTGTAACCTGGACTAGATACTTACTGGACAATGTGAAAGTAATAGGAGCACAGGATACAGGTGGTATTGCTTAGTCAATTTTGATATATATTGAATAATTTTCACTGTTTCAACTCTAATAGTTGAGTCCTCCCAAAACTTTACTCAATAAGAATCAAATATTGCTTGGTCTAATTCACTTTTCAAAATGCATCCTGTAGTTGGATTGTTGTGCTACATTCCCTACAATCTTATTCTAGGCTGTATCATTACTAGAAGATGGGGCCCTGCAGTTGGAACTTTGTTGTTGGAACTCCCAATGTTAATTCAATGTCCGCCAATCTTGGGGTGAATCCCCCTGTCTTGGAACCTGAAAATTGTGTTGAATCTCTGTTGAAACCAAGTTTCCAGACTTGGCTGCTAATGTATCTTACAATACACAGGGGGCGCTTGATGAGCTGCCCCTTGACGTATCTAACGTTATGGAAAGCTCTGGTGGCAATATAAAATGTCAGGTACTTCATCCTAATTAGGAGCGCTGCCAATTTGGCTTGCTGATTCCCGCACAAGTTATTCCTTGGATCCAAACCTTACATGGAACTTCCCACTATGCCACCCCCTTGTGGCTTTGTGGCTTTTCCCAGATAGTATATTACTCACAATGTCCTACAATAAACAATACCTTATTCTTATTATTCTGTCCTTTCTATTGGACTGTTGTCTTCCCTAATTCCAAATACTGAATCCTCGTTGGTTCAGTTGCAACAGTGGTAGCAGCAGTAGGTTATTGACCTACCTAAAACGAAAATTCCCCCTAAGAAAGGACAGAGTACGGGCTGTATGGCTACTCCCCAACAAAGGCCCATGAAATTGAACACAAGCAGATTGCAGGAGGGATAAAGCACCTCAAAGCTAGATACGCCGTAGGTGACCCCTTCTACACCCTCAATCTCAATTCTGACAAGTTGGAACCCAACCACCTAAGGACCTTCAAGATAGCGGCTGTCTATGACAATCATACCTACCAACTCAAAGATGCCCAAGGAAACACCAAAAAGCTTCACCATGATTGCTTGCGCCCCTGCTGCGCCATCCTCACACAAAGGTTGTTTGTGCGGACCTTCCCAGACCTTCCACAGACTCCAGTCCTGGTGTCTGATGACAAGCAGGGGGCAAGGGGGGGTGTTGCAACCAAGTTTCCAGACTTGGCTGCTAACATATCTTACAATACACAGGGGGCGCTCAATGAGCTGCCCCTTGACGTATCTAATGTTATGGATTAATCTGGTGGTAATATAAAATGTCAGGTACTTCATCCTAATTAGGAGCGCTGCCAATTTGGCTTGCTGATTCCCGCACAAGTTATTCCTTGGCTCCAAACCTTACATGTAACTTCCCACTATGCCACCCCCTTGTGGCTTTGTGGCCTTTCCCAGATAGTATATTACTCACAATATCCTACAATAAACAATACCTTATTCTTATTATTCTGTCCTTTCTATTGGACTGTTGTCTTCCCTAATTCCAAATACTGAATCCTCATTGGTTCAGTTGCAACATCTCAATGTCCCAAATTTTATTCTGAAGATACTCTGATGCTTTCAAAAGCTATTTATCTTGGACTACTTTGGTTGGGATTAATTTTTTTACTTAATCCTAGTATTTCATTTGGAAATTTTACAAAACAGTATTTGAAGCTGAAGTTGGTGGTTAATAATTAATTCCATGTGAATTTGGGTGGTAACTCCTATCACTTAGAAATGGCTTCATACTATCCCAAAATTTCTGTCACATTACTCAACTCTTCTACTTCTGAGTTTTTGGAAGCAGTTTGTCATGAATTTGTGTTTCTTTTCTCCTGTTCCATCAAGATATCTGTGTTCACCATGTTTATTTGCATCAATTTTTTTCTGATTTTTCAGTTTGGACTTTTCTTTAATTTGTGGTTTTCATCTCTAGAAGCAGTTGTTGAGACTGGATCTTCTGTTTACTATTTCTGCCTCACTATGTCATTTTGGCGTCCAGATTTTTCTCTTCTCCGCCTACTGATGAATATTTGCGTGAATTTACATCAGCTTTATCATTTTATTAGGGTTCAAGCCTTAGTCACAAATCCCAAGTTTACCATGTGATAACAAAGGTTTCTGAGGATGCTTGTGAATGGTTGTTGTCCGCAGTGGAGCGCAATCCAAATGTTTTAACTAAAAGTGCATCTCTGTACCTTTTTTAAAAAAATTGTGTGTATCTGTTGAGGAGCTTAAAGTACATTATAAGTTGTATGCCTTCCAATAGGGTACTACTCCTCTTTCAATATTTCTTACTCAGTTTCTTGCCTACTGCTGTACAATCTTGTCCTGAGGTGAATAAACTCTCAGCATTGTGATTAGCAGTTGACCAGACTGCCCAGGATCTGGTAGTTTGGGATTCCCTGTTAAACTACAACTAAGGCCTTGGTAAGCCAAATTATTTCTCTGGTCTCAAATCCGGTGGTTTCCAAACAAGGTTCAATGGAAGTTAAAGCTAAACCTGCTGTGGGCTCCTGGTTTTCTGGGTCTTGTTCTGCGGTGGCATCCTTCATCCAGAGTCAGGATTTTTCTCCCTGTGGCTCTTCTCAGTTGTAATTGGCAATTTTGAACAAACCTGTCAAGGTGAATGAAGCGCCTGTAGTGTCCGCCCCTGAGAGTTCATTGGCTATGCTTCAGCACGTTGTGCCTGCAAAGCCTTTGCAGTCAAATCCCAGGAGTTGCCTCTTGTTCCAATCAATTGTGATCATCCTGTCCTCCCTGTTGCTGTCCATGAAATGATTGAGCAATATTTTCAGGAGCACCCTGCCTTCTTAGCTGCTGTCTATACCACCAAAGAGAAGCAGGATCCTGCCAAGATTGTAACATTTGCTGCAAAATAAATCTAGTTCTGGTTACTTCTTGTTTTATGGTAGCATTGATAACAGTTAAACTATCTTCTGGCCAGCCATTCTGTTGGGTACAGGTGCTTCCAAGAACTTTATGAGTGTTGAGACTGCAGACTTGCTGCAACTCAAGTATCACCCTGGAATGCCTGTTAGGGGTGGAACTGCCAAATATTTCCCTCTTTCCAGCTTAAGAAGCCAGTGACATTTGTAGTAGTGGGTCAGTCTTTTACTGCCAGATTCTCCATTTGCTCTACCCTCATATATCCTATTATTTTGGGGATAGGCTAGTGGCAAGACCATAATGTATCAACCTTGTTGAAAGAAAATGAGCTACAAGTGGAACATTCTTCAGGCATCTCTATCTGTATTCCGTTGTTAAGTATGTCTGAATTAGAGCAGTCTTCTCAGACCATTCAATTGGTTACTGTTCCTGCCCCCTCAAGCTTGGATTTACCAGCATGCCTGCACCCCTGGTCTGTGGCGTTCAACACTAATAGGGGTGAGGTCCTTTCCAAGCACACTCAATTTGACTTTGACTTTAAAGTTACTGTTGATTTGATTTGTATTGCGTCCCCTATTTACCCTTTAACCTTGAATGAAGACACATGTTTAGAGGAGCGGACTAAAGACATGTTAGCAAAGGGATACATTTTCAAGAAGGCTTTGTTGATCTGCTCCCCATTGCTGTTTGTTCAAAAGTCTGATGGATCTCTTTGTCCTTGTGTTGACTATGGGAATTTGAATAGCATCAAAATTCCTGATCCCTATCCCTTACCTCTCAAAGCTTAGATTCTCAGTGCGTTGAGAAGGCTAAGGTTGTTGTGAAGTGATTGGTTATAAACTAGCCATCACTATATTCACGCATTAATCCATTAATCTTGGTGAACCAAAGGGCAATGGTACTCTTGCCCTGGATGATAAATAGTCCAAATGATCAACTAGGTTGTATTCCAAGTTCATATTAACTGACAATCATCTGATCATAAGTTTGATATTGGGTTAAGCAATAGAAGAAATTGGGCTGTAATCAGAGGGTCCTAGCATTCTATTGACTCTCATTAATCCCCTCCTTTACTATATAACTCTCTCCTTGATTTATTTTAAGTAAAGATCAAATTACATAAAATTATACTTATTATACACATTAGGATGAAAGATTTATCTTAGCTGAATCTTTAGTAACACATAAGGTTGTAGTCAAGTTAAGAGTTAACAGTTATCAACCAACTGATAGCTGAAGTTACAACATTTGGTGCTCACTCTAGCATGCATCTGTCTGATGGTACTTGTTGCCCTGCTGGGGACTTGTCTTTTGTGCAGGGAGGTGATAGAGATAATCTTCTCCATGCCTTCCTTCTTCACCTCCAGGACCACCCTAATGGGCTTTTCTTGGAGATCAATTGCCTTGCTAGAACAAGGGATGGTCTGTCTAATGAATTCATGGCTTTTGGTCAGTTCATGACTGACGTACAACACTCCTGTCAAATAGAGGATCAGTCCTCTCTATACCTCAATGTCCCAGTGCCACTTGAGGTAGACGGAAACGCAGAGCCAATCAGCAACAGCTGGAGCAAGCCATTAGCAGGATGGACCGGGGTGCGCATCAAAATGGGGAAGCCCACAAGAATCTTGCTGTACTACCATCCTATGACACTATGGCTAAAGAGAAGTTCTGCAATTTCACAGGAATAACTCCTAATCAGCTTTGATTACAGATGAAAACAATTGAACAAGTCAAGGAGTATATCCATAGTTTTGCATATCCTGCCATTTGCCACAAACAGACTCACTTGGGGTATCAACTGTCCCTGATCTTGCATCAAGGAAATTTGATAAACAATCATCAGGCTTTCCTTCATTGCCTGTATGAAAAACTCACTAACTCTATGGCCAATATCAGTCATAAACTGAACAGCTTGGCAATCCACCAAAACTTCACTGCAAATTGGTTGACACAGCTGGAGGAACGCCTGAAAAACTATGTGGTTACAATGGTTGGGACCATGCTTGAACACAAAGGGTTAGATAATAATTGGCTAGGCACAGTAACTCACCGCGTGAAAGGGGCAGATACCATCTTTTGCTACTTATGTAGTGAGGTCAAGTTGCTCTGCCGCTCTGTAAGAATGATTGAGGATGGGGTTGCATCAGAAGGCAACATGAAAGCTACTGCCATTATCCAACGGGACATGGAGGAGCTGTCTGAACACGTTAGTGAGATTGACAAGGGCCTCTGTCAATCCCTCTCTGACTGCAACCATTTTAACGTGGAATTTCCTAAACTTGCAAAAATGATTGATCACAACCACAACTGCATGGAAAAAATTATGATAATCTTCAAAGATTAAGTGATAGTCATTGGGCTATGCAAGAAAAGAACAATGTGTTGTTTGGGAACCAGGAATCACATATGGAGAAGTTTGAGGACAAACTACACATAGCAAATTGCACAATAAAAGATCTAAACCAAGAAGTACGCTTGCAACATAGCAATATTCTGCATCTAAAAGGACAAGTAAAGCAACTACTTCAGGTGTATTCCAACCAGATTTTGCCTGATCCTGGACTACAAGCAACTACAAGAAGAAGTCAAAGCATCTTATCTACTACCAGCCAGGCAATGTCAGAAGACCGTTGCTCCTTCCATAGCTATGAGAGCAATGAAGACAACATAGGCCGTACAATGAGGAAAGTCTAAGTTGCAGAACTAGTTCTGGATAGCAGTGAAACACCTCTTCCTGGTGCTGCTGCCTCAACTTCCAAGACTAGCAACAACACTAGAGAAGCGGCTTCTGAAGCGCAATTCCACGCCTCAAACCAGAGAAATACCTCACTTCCTCCTAGAAGAAGCTATAATTTTAGCACTTCTTCTGTGATTCAGAACTTCAAGCCAACAAATTTGCCAAAATTTGACAAAAAGGTCAATATCCACATGTTCCTCCAGCTATACAATAACTCTATGTATGGTGCAGACAATGCCATGAAGAATGTGGCCATTTTTAATTTCTTGGATTTGGAGACCCAAACAATGATAATTCCAAGACTTCCAGAACAAGGCTGGACTTACAAGAATGTATCCAGGGCCCTGATTGCAGGGTTTGGCAGCAAAGAGGCTCTATTTTGCCAAAAAAATGGAGTTTACAGAAGGAAAGATAAAGAAGGGGAAAAGCCTAATGGATTTCTCAGAGCACTTCTATTTGGAAGCACAGATCCTAGTCTCCATGGGAGCTGCCACTTTTGTTGACGTAAAAGGAGCACTGTTTAACTACGTACGCCCCAATAGAGAGCTTTCTATTGTTCTCGAATCTGGAATATATGGCACAAGAACAGTCCCTGAACTCATGAGCCACTTAGGATCTTTTAAGAAGCAGTTTGAAGTACCCTTTCCTGACCATAAGAAAGCCACTTTTTCCTATTCTACAGATTCTAAGGGCAAGACTTGGGATAGGGACTCTCTAAAGAAACCTACAATTGTAGCCACTCCCCCAGCTATCAACATGGCAAACAACTGCATATGCTACAAGTGTGGGCAATTAGGACATCTTTCTTGAGACTGCAGGCAAACCAAGGCTAATGTTTGCCACCTGATCCAGGAAGACAACATGGAAGACAAGCTAGATGACAAGGAAGAAGACAAGGACAGAGAAGAAGATGGTGAGGAGTCAAAAAACTGCTAAGCAGTCAGGTTGAGGAGAAAACCCTGACTGCTAGTAGTACCCAACCTTCTCCACTTATTGACTCAGACCCCAACATCCCTGATTGCAGCTTTGGCCTGCTGGACCAAGAAGCCCGCCCTTAGAGATACTTGCCTGATAAAGAAGAAATAAACAAAGACTTGCTCCATAGAGTTTTAGTTGTCAACACAGTCACAATGAAGCAAGAAATCTGTACGGAAAGTATATCTTCCAAAGAAGCTGTTGACACCATCTCTATACCCGACGCTGAACAACTTTCCATGCCATACATCAAGGTCACCCATGAGAGCAACAGTGTTAAAAAGTTGTCTCAACTATTGAGGTTGGTACAAGTCTCCACTAATCTGGATACCTTAAAATCCCTGAAGCCCAATCTAACAATGCCCTAGAGTTGTTTCCTGCTCAGTTTAAGGGTTTAGATATCCACAAGGTTACCAAAGTTGCCTCTCCTCATTATGGGGAACAACACAACTGCACATACATTGAACTGGTGGGTTATAAGCTCTGAGTAAGAGCAATTCAGGACTCTGGAGCTCTGGGGAACATTTTTATCAGCTAGGCTAGTCAAGAAGCTGAAACTTGCACCTGAACTAGATTACAATGAGGAATTTGGTACTGCAGGACCCAAAAAAACAAAGGCGTTGGGAGCCTTTTCATCTTTACCACTTTGTTTTGGTAAATTGGTGGTAACAGCTCTGGCAATAGTATTGCGCAAGGAAAGCTATGATATCTTGATTGGAACAAGCTTCATAGTAACCTACAGGACTATCATCAACCATCAGGATAGTACTTTCAGCATCTAGGTCACTTGGTACAAATGTTTTATCACAGTGACAAACCAAGGGACCTCCCTACAAAGAAAATCCATTATATTAACATGGAATATGCTGATGGCAATATGCCAGTAGCGTACACCTTGCGTCAGCATAGAATCAAGGTTCTACCTCTGACCACTAAAGAGTACAAAGGAATTATCTTATATTCTTCTAGTGAATTCTCCATCCCAACTGGTTCTCAAGTTAAACATAATACAGGTCTAAGCCTCAGTTTCCCTAAAGGTATGTATGGCAAAGTATCTGGACTCCATAATGGTTTGCAACTGGAACCTTGGATCCTATCTGGGATTGTCATGCCATCATCAGAAGAGATTCTGGTACTCTTGGGGAACCTTTCTGAAAAATCACTGAAGGTGAAGAAACACCAATTGCTGGGCTATATGAAGTTGGAAGAAAACTCTAGCCTTATGGATGTCATTCCCTTTGGCAAGTTCAGCAAATTTGCGCTACTGTGCAACCAACCAAGTGTTCTGTTGCTTATTCCACGCAAGTCTTTAAATGGACTAACAGAAGACCAGAAGGACCAAGCTATTTGACTTTTTGAGAAATATAAGGACATCTTTGCAGAAAATAACCAAGACCTAGGTAAAGCTCTTGGGGTTGAACATGTATTGGATACACAAGGAACTGCTCCTTTACACTCTGGGCCAATAAGATGCAGCCTGGCCAACCAAGCCATTGTCAACAAAGAGCTACAGAAGTTACTTGCATATGGTCTTTTGGTACCTAGCAATAGTCCTTGGTCTTCACCACTGCTGATTGTAAATAAAAAGGACGGGTCAAATCATGTAGTAATGGACTACCACAAATTGAACTCTGTCACAAAAAAGGATTCTTATCCATTGCCCCGCATTGATGACACATTGGACAAGCTGGGTGGCGCAAAGTACTTCAGCGCAATGGATCTGATCAGTGGGTACTGGCAGATTGACCTTCCAGCAGCAGACCAGGAAAAGTGTGCCATCATTACAGAGCAAGGACTTTTTCAGCCTACTAGGATGCCACATGGACTTGCAAATGCTCCTGCAACTTTCCAAAGAGCCATGGACTCTGTGATGGGAGACCTCAAGTTGACTTGAGTTCTGGTTTACCTTGACAACATAAACGTCTTTTCACAAACTTTTAGTCAACACTTGGAATATTTGGAGGCTGTGTTTCAACGTCTTATTGCTGCCAAGATCAAGCTAAAACCAATAAAGTGTAACTTTTTTAAGGAAAATTTGGAATTCCTTGATTATATTATCAGCAAAGACGGCTTAAAGCCTGTTCCTTCTAAGGTTGAAGCTATTACACACATGCAAACGCCTTCTAACAAGAGAGATGTTCTTGTGTTTTTAGGTATGATTGGTTATTATAGACGGTTTATACCAAACTTTGCAGGTCTAGGCAACCACTATTTCACTTGTTGAAAAATGACGTTGAGTTCTCATGGACAGAAGGATGTGAGAAAGCCTTTGAGGACTTGAAGGCCATCCTAGTGACAGAGCCAGTACTCTCCTATCCTAATTTTAAGCGCCCCTTTATTGTACACACAGATGCCAGTTTGACAGCAATTGGTGCTGTTCTTTCTCAGCTGGACAACAATAATCAAGAACACCCTGTAGGTTATTGTTCCCACACACCCAAAAGTCACAAAAGGAATTATACGGTCACTGAGAGGGAATGCCTAGCAGTCATTTATGCCTGTCAACAATTTAGAGTGTACCTCCACAGAGTAAACTTTACGGTGGTAACTGATCACGCTTCACTTAAATGGTTGAAAACCCTGAAGGATCCAGAAGGTTGCCTGGCACAATGGGCTATCAAGCTACAAGCTTATAACTACAAAATAATCTATTGCACAGGAGTTATGCATCAGAACACAGATTGCCTTTCACGCCTTCCTATCATAGCCTTGGTTTCCTCAGCAGCAGACAAACTTTACAACAAACTGATGCTGAAACCTTCTATGTGGGGGGGGGAGGAGCTGCTTGAGATTCAGAAAATCCTAAAGTCTCTTGCAGTAGACACCTGTGTCAAGGACAATCAGCTTTTTAAGTTGTATAAAGGGAAGTGGCTACCATACATTTGCCCATCCTTACGTACAGACACAATAGTATCAGCACATTGTACTGAGGGCCATGATGGTATCCATAAAACCCTCAACTTCCTACAGCAGCATTGCTACTGAGAAGGTATGCATTCAGATGTAGCAGAAACCCTGGCCGCTTGTCATGACTGTACAATAGAGTGACCAAATGTCTTGCGCTATCAGCACTGGCTAATTTGACCTGGCCTAGTGTTTCATACTGTTGCTATAGATGTAGCAGGTCCCCTTCTACTGACCGCTAGCAAGAAAAAGTTCATTGTTGTAGAAGTGAATCAGCTTACAAAATGGATAGAAACAAAAGCAATTCCTAACCAGTTGGCTCTTACCACAGCCAAGTTCATTCTAGAGAACATACTCTACAAACATGGCTGCCCACAAACATTGCTAACAGATAATGGGAAAAACTTCACGGGATACATGATACCCAGGCTGAACAAACTTATGGGTATTTGTGGTACTCTGTCAACACCATATCATCCCCAAACAAATGGAATGGTAGAGAGAACAAAAGGAAGTCAAGACAGATCTTAAGGAAGCTTAGCCATCAGCACAATACGGAATGGGATACATATCTTCCAGCAGCTACCTTTGCGTACAACATAGGATTCCACAGGGCTAAAGGAAAAAGCCCCTTCCAGCTTCTTTTTGGTTGACAACAAAGCCTCCTGCCACATCTCTACAGTTTAGTTAAAACCAACAATCCCCTCACTCCCAATGCTTATTTGAAGAGACTAACACAGACACTAATCAAGTTACAGTCTGAGGCGTACTCTACCAATTTAGCAACAAGGGAGAAAGATATGGATTGTGCAGTGAAAACCCAGCCTGCCCTCCCTGCATATGAAATAGGAAGCTTAGTATACTTCTATAGCAACCAAGGGTATGGTTGCAAAAGTAAACTTGCCTCACTATGGCAAGGACCGGTCAAGGTAGTCCAGAAAGTGGGAGTAGATAGCTACACTCTCAAGGATCTGGAAACAGGCCAACTAATCACTTGAGTCCATGCGCAATACATACGCAAAGCTCTAAGTGATCAAGCATAAACCCCTTTATGGATACAATTTGGAAAAAAGAAAAACCTAATAAAAAAGTCCAGGGGTTGTTATCCTTTTTTCATCAAGAAGAGATAAAGCTTATAGTAAGAAGGATTAGTGTGGTTTAGGCAAATTGGTTCTTTATTGAGATACTATTGCCTCTAAACCCAGGCACAGCTGGATGAGGACTTTGGCAATGACTGTGTAGATTATCCAGACATTAGGTAGCCAACGGAATGCAAATAGAAGAAAAAGAGAATCATGAACGGGAAGGAAATTGACACCGTTCACGCCAATGGAGTAAGGAAAAGCAAGCCCAAGCAAGATGCATTACCAGAGAAGACTTTCTTGCTAGGCATATTCCTTGGGTGTTTTGCCTCCCACTGAGTACATGGCTCCCAACAGCCATTCAATATATTCAGGCATGTGGTGCAGTCTCTGGTGGTAAACAACCTTGGAGCCACCAAGCACCAAGTTTCCTACCAATGTCATGGATTGTCTACTTCCCGCACAATTATAGCTAAGGAGTTCCAGGGTAGCACCCATAGCTCAACACAATCAATATTTGTGACTATCTAAACCATGCCACAAGGGCATCAGGCCAACTGCAGATCAAGGATCAGATCACGCTGCAAAAACCAGTTACAGAAGCTCAAGAGCATGAGATATTTGATTGTCTGTCAAGTATACCCCATCAAAGGAGAAGTCCTGTAGGCAAAACTGAGCATATCTGATCAGTTTCACCCTAGGAATTTGCCAATGAATGTTATTCCTGACTTCAAGTCTTTTTGTGGAGATAACATAGGGATTTTATAGAGCTAGCATAAGGGTGGACCACATAACTACTGGGCCACAGAATTGTAGAAAGGGAATCCTCTCCCAACAAAGATAAGCAACCATTTTGATGTAGGAACCTTGACTATCTTCTTGGATCACTACAGAAGTAGAGCTTGCCTCATCTTTGCTTAAATTTTGGAGAAGATTGGTTAAACTTGACACAGGCTCATTGGTCTTATTAGTTAGAGTAGTTGTAGTAGCTTTACCTGTGTTACTACAGCTTCTTTTTGCAATTGTGGAAAGCTGGATAGATCTAGGCATACCGGAGTCTTGCACTACCAACTTACTCAAAGATGTATTCAGGTTATAGGAGACAGTACTGGACAAACTATAGAAAGCTGTGTCTATTTTGCTGCCTAGGATTTTGGTGAATTCAGCGTCTTCTGAGGCTAGCACAGGTGATTATACACGTACGTTCTCAACTGGAATTTTGGGTATTCCCCTTTGGGTCTTTTTGATTCTCTGTTCTGGAACATTGGTGTAATTTACAACTAGCTTTCTGTTCCTTTTTGGGCGGTTCATTATATTGAAGGAAGTTAAAAGACTTTTACAGTGATGTCTAGTTTAGTGGGGGGAAATGTTGTGAAGGGATTATTTATAAACTAGTCGTCACTATATTCACACATTAATCCATTAAGCTCGGTGAACCAAAGGGCAATGGTACTCTTGCCCTGGATGATAAATAGTCCAAATGATCAACTAAGTTGTATTACAAGTTCATATTAACCAACAATCATCTGATCATTAGTTTGATATTGGGCTAAGCAATAGAGGGAATTGGGCTGTAATCAGAGGATCCTGGCGTTCTATTTACTCTCATTAACCCCCTCCTTTACTATATAAATCTCTCCTTGATTGATTAAGTAAAGATTGAATTACATAAACTTATACTTATTATATACATTAGGCTGAAAGATTTATCTTAGCTTAATCTTTAGTAACAATAAGATTGTATTTGAGTTAAGTATTAACAGTTATCAACCAACTGATAGCTGAAGTTACAACAAAGATATTCTCAAAAATTGATCTGTTGAATGCCTTCAATCAAATCAGGATTGCAGAAGAAATGAAATGGTTAACAGCATTCAGAACCAAGAAGGGCATCTTTCAGTTCTGTGTAATGCCTTTTGGATTGAAGAGTGCTCTGGCTTTCTTTCAGCAACTAATTGATTCAGTCTTGGGGGATCTCCTAGGTGTATGTGCTGTTGCATATATGGATAGTATCTTGGTGTTCTCTCCAGATGAGGAGTCACATAAGGCCCACCTTTTGGCAGTTGTAGAGCGCATTCTCCAGGCAAAATTAATTATTAAAAGGAGAAAGTGCAACTTCTTTAAACTTAAGGTTACTTTTCTGGGTAATTTTATCTTTGAGGATGGCCACACCATTGCCCCTGACAAGGAAGCTGTGGTTTGAGAGTATGCTACGCCTGTGACAATATCAAAAACTTTTTAGTTTTTAGGGTACCTGTACGTTCTTGAAGAGCTTCATCCCTCATTTGTCCAAAGTGGCTGCTCCTTTATATTCAGCTAGCAGGAAGACAACTTTGGTCTGGACGCCTGAATGCGCAGATGCGTTCACACATTCAAGGCTTGTTTGTTGTCCTCCCCAGTGTTGAGACATGTGGATCCTGATCTGCCTTTTGTGGTTTTCACAGATGCTTCAAAATATGCTGTGGCTGGTGTGCTGTTACAGACTGCTGGTGATGGGATAGAGAGACCTGTAGGGTATTTCTCCCGGAAGACAGAGGCTTGGGAACATAATTACATGATTTAAACAAGGAATTGTTGGCAGTTGTGGAATTGATAAGGCATTGGCATCAACATCTTATGTCAGTGCGTCATCCATTTGTAGTAAGAACCGGCCATAAAACTCTTCTGTATTATTGACAACCCAGGTTTTTTTTGGGTTGCCAATCCAGATGGCATAGTGACTTGGCAAGATAAAAGTTCTGGTACAAGTTTATTAAGGGATCTGACAATCACTTGGCCAATGCACTAAGCAGGAATCCTTCCCATCTCCCAGATGCTAGTATGGATTCCAAGTTTAACACACATACTATGATTCCAGAGGAGACTATGGTGCCTTTTGTATTACCTCCACCTGCTATGCTGGCTACCATATCCTTAACAGAGGGCGCAGATCTGGACTTTTATTCCAAAGTTAAGTTCCTGCAACCTCTGTCCAAAGATTATGATAGGCCATTGGAGCTAGCATGTGCAAACCTGGTGGGTCAGCCTCAGGGTTATCATAAGATAGGTCCCGTCCTATATCATCAAGGTTGCTTGTGGGTCCCAGAAGGAACTATCTGGGACAAAATCATGGAGACTCATCACACCTGTCCAACGGCAGGCCACCCAGAGAAAAACAAAATGGTGGAACTAATCCGCCACCAGTTTTCCTGGAAAGTTTTGACAGTGCAGATGGCAGCTTTTGTTTGTGATTTTCTGGTATGTGTTTGATCTAAGGCAAGCCAGAACAAGACTACGGATTTATTGGTTCCACTGCAGCCTGCTGAAGGACCCTGGACATCTGTGTTGGTGGATTTCATTGGTGAACTTCCCAATTCCAATGGGTTTAATGCAATCATGGTGGTGGTTGATTTTTTCACAAAAATGACACACTTTGTTCACTGCTTAACCACAATTACTTTGGTGGAAACAGCTAGGTTGTTTGTGAATAGAATCTTCTCCCTACATGGCATCCCAATGGAGATTGTAAGTGACTGTGGGCCTTAATTTATTGCTCAGTTCTGGGAAGCTTTTACTGGAATTCTAGGTATCAAATTGTGTTGTTCCACAGCTTTCCACCCCCAATCCAATGGACAAATGAAGAGGATAAACAATAGTTTGGAGGTATACCTTTATTGCTACACTAATGCACAACAAGATGACTGGTGTGATAATCTACCCATGACAGAGTTCATATATAATAACACCCCTCAAATGTCAAATCAAGTATTGCCCTTCTATGTCAATGTGGGTTAAACCCCTTCATCCAAAATGGGTCCCTGCTTAGTTGGAATCATGGAAGCTGCAACTGATCAAGCTGCTGCATTGAAGCAGGTCCATCTGGAGCTCTAGATTACTCTTGCTGGTGCTGTGACAACTTACAAGGAATATGCAGATTGAAGCGCCAGGAAGGTCCAAATTTTCAGCCAGATGATCTGGTCATGGTGTATGCTTGCAATATGAAACTGAAGGTCAACTGCTGCAAATTAGGGCCCAATCAAGTTGGTTCCTTCAAGGTTGAACATCAAATAGGTCCCTCTGCATATTGGCAAGATTTACCTCTGGCTTTCAAGATTTGCCACACCTTCCATGAATTCCTTCTTACTCCCTTTAAGGGTACCAAGACTCCTTCTTTCCAACCCATTCTTGTGAAAGAAGAAACTGAGTATGAGCTAAATTGTATTATGGCTTCCTGTAAGAATCAACACTGGTTGGAATATTTAGTGTCATGGAAGGGTTATCCTGAATCTGAAACTCCTGGGTTCCCAACTATGATTGTTCCAATTCCCAGACCTGATTCAAGAGTTCTACAAGGCCAATCCCACTGCTATTGGTCACCCTGAGCTTACCTTAGCTGCAAGGAAACTCCTGCCTGCCCACAAAAATTTCTCCTTATCCCATATCCTAGATGATGGTATTGTGACCAGGGCTAAAGTAAAGGGTAATGTCATGGTAGGTTCCATCATGCCAGGAATTATCTGGCCAAGTAAGAAGACTTGAAAAGCCAGGAAACCCTTACCAAAATTAACTGAATTAACAGATTTAGACCAAACATTCAATTTGAAATGGGTTACAGCTGCTCCAGTCTGCCAGCTAAAACCAATTTCTCCTTGCAAATTGATGTTGATAAATTGTTGTAATTTAAGGATCACCCAATATGAGCTTATTAATCAGCATGGTTATCAGAAATCAGTCACCCAAGTGTTCTTTGCAACCTGTACTAGATACTTACTTGACAATGTGAAAGGAATAGGAGGACAGGATACAGGTGGTATTGCTTAGTCAATTTTGATATATATTGAATAATTTTCACTGTTTCAACTCTAAGAGTTGAGTCCTCCCAAAATTTTACTCAATAAGAATCAAATATTGCTTGGTCTAATTTACTTTTCAAAATGCATCCTGTAGTTGGATTGTTGTGCTACATTCCCTAAAATCTTATTCTAGGCTGGATCATTACCAGAAAATGGGGCCCTGCAGTTGGAACTTTGTTGTTGGAACTCCCAATGTTAATTCAATGTCTGCCAATCTTGGGGTGATTACCCCTGTCTTGGAACCTGAAAATTGTGTTGCATCTCAATGCCCTGAATTTTATTCTGAAGATACTCTGATGCTTTTACAAGCTATTTATCTTGGACTACTTTGGTTGGAATTAATTATTTTACTTAATCTTAGTATTTCATTTGGACATTTTAAAAAACAGTATTTGAAGCTGCGTTGGTGGTTAATTATTAATTCTATGTGGATTTGGGTAGTTATTCCTATCACTTAGAAACAGCTTCATACTATCCTGCAATTTCTGTCACAGCAGTTGGCTGGAGCCTGGGAGCAAGCAGGTGGACAGGTGGCTAGCAGGAGGACCACTAGCAACTGGCTGGGTGGCAGGGGGCTGGTGGGTGGCTGGTGGGGGCCTGTCTGGCAGGAAGCCCGCTGGCAGCTGGCTGGGTGCTGGCAAGTTGGTGGGGAGTGTTGGCAGGCGTGGCAGGTGCCTTTGCAACCGTGGTGGGTGCCTGCCCAGATGATAACTTGATCAGGCATGGGCCAAGTTCTGTTTTTCTTTCTGCTTTATTTTTATTTTCCCAATTTAATGGGGGAAATTCTTATTAAATTGTGGTTTTTTTGCAGGAAAATCCCCTATTTCTCCCCAGTCTGGTGTCACAGTGCTGATATAGTTTATGTCAGGAATATTCCTGACATTTGTCTTTCCTCCCCTCCCTAGAGTGACTTTCCCCTGGTGGTACTGGGCAATCTTCTCAGGGGCGTTGGCAAGGTTAGATTCTGGTTTCCAAGAGTTGGACTCTGATGGGTACCCTACCCAAGACACAAGATACTGGGTCTGGTTGCAAAATTTACAATAACCCAGAACAGCTTTTACCTACCATTCTGGTGTATGTTGTGAGATTTGGGATGGCGGTCTAGAGTTCTCCACCTGATGGTGCAGTGGGGGACCGCGCTCAGCCGTTAGCCTGGATATGTAAAACATGTTGTGCGCACTGGACTGGGCTGGGAGTTGTATCTTGTAGGCGGTGGCTGATACTTTCTGGAGGACCTGGAGGGGACCAATGCACCTGGGCTCAAGCTTGCATCCCATCCAATTAAGTTAGAGGCTCTTGGTATTCAGGTACATGTTGGATCCTACAGGGAACTTGGGTGTGGGTCTTTGGTGTTTGACTGCTTGGGCCTTGTAGCATTGTTGAGCCATCTGTAGGTTACTATGGAGTTTTTCCTGGGTGTCTTGGAGGGTCTGGAAGTAATTGTTGTCTTGGGGAACGGTTCCTGGTTATCCTGAGATTGGGATACCTTGGAGGGAGTAGCTGTAATTCGGCCTTAAAGAGGGTCATCTTTGTTCCTGAGTGGTAGGAGCTATTGTAACTGAACTGGGCCAAGGGCAATAATTATGACTAGTTTTCTTGTTTAGCGTTGACATAGGCTCAGAGGTATGTTTCCAAAATCTGGTTGATGTGTTCTGTCTGTTATCTGTTTGAGGATGAAAGAAGGTTGACATGTTCAACTTTATCTGTAGCTGCCTCATTATTTTTCCCCAGAACTTGGAGGTAAATTATGTTCCTCTATCTGAAACAATGTCTTTGGGTAGTCTGTGGTATCTGTAGATGTGTTTGAGCAACAGGTAGGTGGTTGCTGTGGCGGTAATTCCACTAGAACAGGCCACAAATTCTGCTACTTTGGCGAGTTGATCCACAAATACCAGGATGCCAGTGAGCCCTTGGCTTGGGGGAAGATCAGTGATGAAGTCCATGGATATTGATTCCCAGGGCATTAAGGGAATCTAAGGGGTTAAAGAAGTCTGTGAGGTTTCTGCGTGGAGTGTTTTTTCCTCATGCAAGACACACACCAACTGATCTAGTCCTTTACCTGTGGAACCATGTAGGGCCACCAGTAGTTCAAGAAGAGCCTCTCCATGGTTTTCTTTACTCCTTTGTGGCCCCCCAGAGGAGAGTTGTGGATCTCTTTGAGTACCTGATCTTGAATAACCCCTGGAGGAACCACCAAGCAGTTGTGTCTGAAGAGTAGGCCCTGTCTTAACTTGTAGTTGCGGTTTGGGTTGTCAGAAGCCATCTTGGCCACTATCTCTTGGATCATTGGTGACTCTTTCTGGGCTTTCTTGATTTCATTTTCCAATGTGGAGGTGATTTGAGAGATGCCTAGGACTGTGAGCAAGATTTTTTGGGTCTAAGAGCCAGGCAAGTGTTGAAATGACTATACACGTGATCCCCATCATTGAGGTCTTCTCTTTGACTAAGGGCGTCAGGTGTGTCATTGGTATGACCTGGAATGTAGCTTATCTTGAAGTCATATGAGGACAAGCCCAAGGCCCACATAGCCAAACACTGGCAGATCTTCCTGTTTTCTGTGAAGTACAGAAGGTTCCTGTGGTCTGTGCGCACAATGAAAGTGTATTTGGCTCCTTCCAGGTATCTCTGTCAATGTTCAAAAGCCTTTACAATTTCCATGATTTCTTTTTTGTAAACCTTGTAGTTACGTTACCAGTCCAGCAGTTTCTTGGAGAAGTATGTCACAGGGTGATATACTCCAGGCTGCCCTTCCTGAATCAGAACCGCCCCTAACGCAGATTTGGAAGCATTGGTCTCCAAAAAAATTGGAGCTCTGTGTCTGGTCTTCTCAGTACTGGGGCAGAGGTGAAGGCTACCTTAAGGGTCTCAAAGGCATTCTAGGCTGCGTCCAATCATTCAAAGGGTACACTCTTGGCTGTGAGGGTGGTGAGTAGGTGGGCTATTTTGGCAAAGTCCTTGATAAACTTCCTGCATAAGTTTGCCAAGCCTAAGAACCCCCTAAGTTTGGTCCTGGAGTTTGGGGTAGGCCAATCCAGTACTGAAGCAACCTTGGATGGGGCAATGGCAAAACCACCCCTTAAAATGATGTAGCCTAGGAATTCTACCTCTGGCTTCAGGAACTCACACTTCTCCTTCTTACAGTAGAGTTTAGCCTTCTGAAGTCTGGATAGAATTTCTTTGAGATCCTGGAGGTGATTAGTTTCATCCTTTGAGTATACTAAAATATTTTCCAAGTATACCACCACACATACGTCCAGGAGTTCAAACAAGATCTTGTTCATGAGTGCCTGAAACGCAGAAGGGGCATTGTACAAACCAAAAGGCATGACCAGGTACTTGTATAATCCAAACTGCGTGCAGACCAAAATTTTCCATTTGTTGCTTTCCACAATTTGGACCTGGTTGTAGGCATTGCAAAGGTCAATCTTGGAAAATACATAGGCTCCTGTTGTGATCTGAGGCGTGGCACAGAGTCAAAGTGGGAAATCCTAACCTTAGAATTGGATTCATACTAAGTCTTGGTTAGAATGGCAGGGAAGGCTATGCAATTCCACAGTGACAACCCCGTACTTCAAGCAAGCCACTCTTCAAATAAAGTCACCCACTTAGCCTATCCCTTCTGTTTTTTGTGGTAATACCCAAAAACTATTGGTAGATAACGGGGCCTACCACACTATGGTGGACCAGGCATTTGCTGACTCCCAATAATTGGACCAAGTGCCTAGCAGGTTCAAGGCAGTACAAGTAGCTGACTCCCGTAGAGTTGCAATTACCCATGAGACAGTACCCTTATCTGTGAGAATGGGGAACGTCCAGGTCAAGCTCTCTGGGCCAATCATGGAAGGGCTCAGCCATGACATAATTGCTGGCCTCAATTGGCTTCAGCACAACTGTCCCTACATTGACTGGGATACCTCTGCCATCACCCTCAATAGAAATGGGGTGGGCTTCCAGATTTATCCTGTTGAGATGAGCAAGCTACTCCACAATACCGTGTTTGTTAGAATAGCAGAGACAGGCTCATACAACTTCAAGGGAGGGAAACAAGACTTCAACCAATGTTTAGTCAAAGTTATCTGCACTGAACCATCTGCGGTCCCTCCCTTGACCTCCTCACCTCCACCAGCGCTTGCTGCACTCCTTGAGGAGTACAAGGATGTATTCAGTGAGACACTTGAACAACTACCTCCTCCCTGGGAGATCCAGCACGCTGTATAACTTCAAGGGTTGTTACCTAAAGCACAACCATTATACTGTCTTATACCAAAGGAAGATGAGACCCTTCACCAGCACCTTGTGGACGTGCTTGACAAGGGCTTCATTTGCCCCTTTCTCTCTCCATATGGGGCAGCTGTCTTCTTTGTAGCCAAATAGGACAGGTCCCTTTTCCTGGTCACAGATTATTGCGCTAAATGAGGTGACTGTTAAGAATAAGTACCCCCTTCCTTTGATTGACAACCTGTTTGACACACTTGTAGGTGCAAAGGTCTTTAGCAAGATTGGTCTGACTGCAGGGTACAACCAGGTCCGCATTGCGCCAGGGGACAAGGCAAAAACTGCTTTCTGCACATGCTACAGGTTGTTGGAGTGTCAAGTCATGAACTTAAGAATGGCCAACACTCCTTCCACTTTTGACATGTTGATGAACAAAGCATTTTAGGAACTGATCGGAAAGTGTGTGGTTGTGTACCTTGACAACATTATTGTCTTCAGTCAATATCAAACCACACACCTGCAACACCTCTGTGCTGTCCTTGACACCCTTTGGGAGAACCAGCTAAAAGCTAAACCCTCCAAATACAAGTTCCTCAAGTCAGAGTTATTGTTCCTTGGGCACACCATCTCTTCCCAAGGGATAAAGCCTGACCCTGCCAAAATCAAGGCAATCACCAGCATGCCGCCTCCCACCAATGTGGGCCAGGTGTGTACCTTCTTAGGCATGATTGCCTACATAAACAAGATCATTCCCAATTGTAGGGAACTTATTGCACCTCTCACTGAGCTCCTAAACACCAAAAAGTGCTTCCAATAGACCCCTGCCAGAGATCAAGCCTTTGAGATGTTAAAGCAGATATTTACAACAGCACCTGTACTGCAGTTCCCCAACCAAAACCGCCAGTACAAACTCAAGACTGACACCTCTGATAGAGCCATAGGGGGCAAGCTACGGGTAGAAACTGAAAATGGTGTTTTCTTCCCCGTGGCATATGAGTCCAGGAAGCTTACCAACTTGTGACACGTTACCCCATTCATGATAAAGAATTAGCAGCAATTGTGCACTGCGTCAAGAAGTGGTGCTGTTACCCGGAAGGGACCACCTTTCCACCCCGCGTCCTGACAGACCACAAGTCACTCCAGTACTTCAACACGCAGTCCCACTTGACACGCCACCAAGCAGGCTGGGTCAAGCGCCTATCCCCCTATCAGCTGCACATTGAGTACAAGCCTGGGAAGGAACTCTTCACAGCTGATGCCCTCTCACACCTCTACGTAGCATCCATCACTGGGGATGTCAGCTTGGACCCAGATTGTCCAATGTTGTACCTCTGCCCTGAAGCAATTTGTTACAAAGGCCTTAACTCAGTAATCATCTCCAGGCTGAAGGGCAACAAAAGTTAGTTCACCAGAGATGCTAGCAATGTCTGTTGCTGGCTGGAGAGAGGTGAGAAGACGTCCTACATTCCCAATACACAACAAGGTGGCACCATACTGCACTATCACCAAACCCTGGGTCACATCAGAGGACATAGCCTCTTCAAGATAATGAAACGGAAGGTTTGGTGGCCACGTATGCGTCAAGACATTTTGGAACTCCTCAAAACATGTGTGTTGTGTGAAAAGAATACATCCAAACCTGTACCCCTCCAAGTCTGTCCTGCCCATCAAAGAAAATGGAACCCTTTGAACAGTGGGCCCTTTGCTATTGTGGGATCCCTCCCCAAAGACAGACTGGGAAAGAAGTACATCATAATTGCCATTGACTATTTCACCTGTTGGCCAGTGGCCTGGATGACAACAAACCACATCACCACCACCATCACCCGCTTCATTGGCAAGGAAATTGTGGCCTGCTTTGGGCGGCCCAAACACCTCATCACAGATGGTGGCCCTAAACTTGTTGGGCATGTTATGAAGGCGTACTACGCCAAGAATGCACTTCAACAAATAGTCACAACCTCATATCATTCACAAGCCAATGGATGCTTAGAGCAATTAGATGGCTCAGTGGTTCAATTGATTGCCAAGTTTTCACAGGAATACCCAAATACCACATGGAATGAAACCTTCCTACTGCTCTACTCATTTTACAAGCAAGGATTAAAAGAGGCACTGGGTTCAGCCCCAGCGCCCTGGCCTTTGGGACGCCCAACAATTTGATGGGGGTTGAACAAGGGAAGTTACAGTCTGCAGTTCCTGGGAAACCTCCCCTGTTGACAGCTCTATCCCTGAACCAATGGCGTGCCAAGGCCTGAAAGATCAAACCCAAATAAATTGAAGGAGGGACAAAGCACCTTGAGACAAGATATGCCATAGGTGACCCTGTCTACACCCTAAATCCCAATTCAGCCAAATTAGAACCCAATTACCTAGGGCCCTTCAAGATAGCCGCGGTCTATGACAATCACACCTATCAACTCAAAGATGCCCAAGGGAATACCAAGAAGCTCCACCATGATTGTTTGCGCCTCTGCTGCGCCATCCCCACATAAAGATTGTTTGTGCAGACCTTCCCAGATCTTCTGCAGGCTCTAATCCTGGTGTCTGATGACAAACAGTGGGCAAGGGGGTGTTGCAACCAAGTTTCCAGACTTGACCACTAACATATCTTATAATACACAGGGTGGCTTGATGAGTCACCCCTTGATGTGTCTAATAACATGAACCAATCTGATGGCAATGTCAAATGGCGGGCACTTCCTCCTAATTAGGAGCACTACCAATTTGACCTGCTGATCCCCACACAAGTTATTCCTTGGCTTTGAACCCTACATGAAACATGCCACTATGCTTCCCCCTTGTGGCCTGGTGGCTTTCCCCATATAGTATATTGATCACAATATTCTATAATAAAAAACATTGTATTCTATTCATTCTTGTCCTTTCTATTAGACTGTTGGCTTCCCCAACTCAAATACTGAATCCTCATTAGTTCAGTTGCTTCAGGAGTGAAAACACAAAATGGGAGACCCCAAAAGTTTGGAAGTTGGGATTGGGAATTGAGTTTTGAGAAGAGGGCCAAACTCTTGTTTCTCTGTTATCTGTGGCTGGTTTGGAGCTTCTTGAGTTGAGACAATTATCTTCTGTTGGCCTGGTACTAGGTGAAGGATGGGAGCCAAATTGCTTTCAGGATCTATTATGGTCTCAGGAAGTTTGACTTGGCTGATGTTTGAGCCTGAGCATGTGGTTTGGTCTTCTGAATCCCATTAGTTTTGAGGAGAATTGTTTTCTGAATTTAAAGCATTAATTTGTCCTTCTTCTGGAGCACAGGCATGAATTTGAAATTTTTTCCCTGCAACCAGGGATTTATCTGATTGGTTGGAATTTATGGAAGCTTCTGATTGGCTGGGTACTGGGCCCTGGGACCCAGGTTGGTGGCTGGCAGTTGGCTGAGCCCAGGGAGAAAGTGGGTGGGCAGGTGGCTGGTGGCTGGTGGTTGGCTTGCCGGCAACTTGCTGGGTGGGGGAGTGTCTGGATGCTGGGGGGTTGATGGGAAGCGTTGGCAGGCGCCTGCCCAGATGATAAATTGATCTGGTGTGGGCCAAGTTCTGTTTTTCCTGCTGCTTTATTTTTTTCTTCCAAATTTAATGAGGAAAAATCCTTATTAAATTGTGGGGGGTTTTCAGGAAAACCTCTTATTTCTCCCCAGCCTGACAGCACAATGCTGATCTGGCTTATGTCAGGAATATTCCTGACAGGTTGACAACCCAAATTTAGTCTCCAACATGGAATATTTTCCATTGTAGGGGTATTGATTCTCTCTTGAATCTTTTCTTTTCCATGTCCTCTTGGTCTTTCCTAGCATTCTGTACACCAGGGTCACTGTTCCTTGGCATCTTCTTAGGTAGAGGTAAATGTGGTCCTGCGGTAGTACTAACAAGGGCGGGCTTCTGCCCATAGACAAATTCATACAGGCTTTTGCCTGTATTCTGGTTAACTTGGGTTTTGCATACCATGAGCGCTGTTGATAACATGTCAACCCAGGCTTTTAGATTGTTGGCAGATAACTTACTGAGGGTCTCTACTAGCAAGATGTTTAGTCATCCTACTCTTCTATTTTCTTGTGGGTGATGGGGACTGGCTATGGTGTGCTTTGTTCCATTATTGGCAAGGTAGACGTTGGTGTCAATGGCTTTAAGTTCCCTTCCTCCGTCTGTGACCAGGAGGTTGGATTTTCTAAACTTGGCTATTATTTCTTTGCCAATAAATTGTCTCACACCATTGACTTTGTGTTCCTTTATAGCTTGTGCTACAGACCATCTGGTTGCATAATTGATAGCTGTTATGATGTTCTTCTTGTCCTCCTTTAACAGACATTGGGCTCACAATATCCAGTGACCACACCTTGAAGGGTTGTTCAATGAATACTGGTAGTACTGATTTGAGTAGTGCCTTGGTTTAGGCATACTTCTCAAAGATTTTGCAGGTTCCAGTACCTCCTTGATATTGTCCAGCATGTTGGGCCACCAGTAGCGTGTTTTGAGATACTCATATAGGTTTTGGCTACAGGTGTGTCCCAAGTCTCTGTGGTATCAGATGATGGTGTCAATTTTTTTGTGTTACAGAATGTAGGGGACAGTATCACCACTTGGAAGGATTTGATGTAGCATGATGTATACGTTTTTGAACATATGTTTGTTATTGAGGACTTTCTCTTAGACATCTATTGGTGTTCCAGGTGGAAAACCTTCTTGGAGATTGCCACTGATTAACATGGGCCAATCAGGGTTCCCATCAGCGCATGAGATATGCTTGTTGTACAGCCTTGATAGGGCTTTGGCAGTAAGCGTTTCTTTGTCTGGCTTGTATTTAATTGTCATGGGGTAACTTTGGATAAAGCTCATTCATTCTGCTTGGCAGCTAGACAAGTGTTGTTGGGTTTTGAAGAATATCAATGACTTGTGGCTGGTTAGCACTTTGAATATTTGTGCCCCTTCCAGATAACATTGTCACTTCATGAAGCAGTGTATAATAGCTACCAGTTACTTTTCTTGTATTGGCTATCTTTGGTCACCACCATACAGCTTTCTCAATTTTCATGCTACAGGGAGAAATTCATTTTATGCAGTTTGAATTTGGAGTACTCCTACTATGGTGTAATCAGATGCGTCAGTTTCCAACTCATATACCCCCTCAAAATTTAGATATTGGAGGATAGGGGCAGTGACCATCCACTCTTTGAATTTTGGGAAATGTTGGTTCTTAGTGGTGTCCATACAAACTTTTTTATTGTCTATGGTTGCAGAAAAGGGGGCGGTTAAGGCACCTCAATCAGGAAAGAATATCCTAACTTAGGCTACCATGTCTAGGAATTTGCAAAGTTCACTCTTATTTTGTGGTGCTGGCATTATGGTTATGGCACTTTTTTCTCTGTGTCTGGTTTGATTATGTCCTTGCTGATAATGTGACCAAGGAATGGGAGTTCAGACAAAAAGAAGTTGCACTTTGAAGGTTTGGCAATGAGTTGGTTTTCCTTGAGGGTGCAGAGGACCAGGAAAACATCTTTCCAGTGTTGTGTTACCTTTGGACTGTATATGATTATGTTGTCTAGGTATATGATTACTCTTTTTCTGATGTGTTCCTTGAAACCCTTGTTCATGAAGGTCAAAAAAGTGCTGGGAGAGTTTGTCATACCAAAGTTGAGAACCACACATTCAAAGGATCCATACTTGGTTCTGAATGCAGTTTTTGGTATATATTCAGGTTCCACACAAATTTGGTAATAGCCTGCTGTCAAGTCAATTTTTGTGAAGACTTAGGACTCCCCAGGGCGTCACAAAGGTCATTGATCAGGGGCAGGGGATACCTGTTCTTAATTATGACCTTGTTGAGTGCTCTGTAGTCAGTGGCTAGCCGGAGTCCACCATCATTCTTTGCTACAAAGAAGACAGCAGCACCAGCAAAATTTGAAGTTTTTAATGAGGCCTTTCTCAAGGGCTTCATCAAGATAGGCTTTTAGGATGTCATCTTCCTGTGGCATTAGGCAGTATATGGGACATGCCTTTGGTACAATTCCCTTGAGGTCAATCTTGTGTTTTATATCCTAGTTGGGTGGTAACCCTGGTAAAGTTTCTTGGAAGACAAAGGGGAATTTGATGGTCAGATGTGCTTGGATTGGGTCTCTCTCATGTCTGCTTTCTGTACTCTTGAAGTGGATAACCTCATACGTGCAGGAGTTCTAATTGATTTTGCTAGGATCAATTTCCTCTCCTGTTTCCATGATTTCCACAAACACATGGTCTCTCATAAGTGTGTCAAGATGAGTTGGGTAGGCATAATAGTGCACCTTGTTTTGTTACATGATGAGGGTAGCACTATCCAGTCAATATGGGTTTTGGTCTTTCTCATCCCTTCCAGGCCAAGTATAACATTTTAATTGGGAATTTGTATGATAGGGTCACTGAGCATAGTCTGAACGTCTCCAATTTGGGCGCAGAAGGGATTTTCTTCTTTGGTGACTTGTGTGCTTCTATTTTCTGCCATAAAAACTCTCTTGATGTTACTTTGGACTGTGGGTAATTTCATGAGGTTGGAAAATTTCTTGTCAACAAGTGATTGGTCTGCTCCAGTGTCAAATAGTGCTGTGCACTGATATCTGAAAAGCAGAAAAGATAAGTGAGGAGTCTATTTCCAGTTTGGGCAGAACACAGTAGAGGATTACTGTAGGGTACTTGGATTATGGTGATTGAATCCACATCTTGGTCCCTGTACAAGTCCTGTAAATTAGGGAAGAGCGGCTTTCCCAAACACTCCCCTGAGCTTTCCCCTCCTTGTTGGTGTCTTTGATGCTTGCTTGATTAGATTGAGCAGTGCAATTCCTGCTTTGAGGATGGGTGTTATTGGCTCAGTTGTTCTGCTTATTAGTGTAATAGAGGGGAGCTAAACTGACTAAGTCTGGCTCTCATCCTGGGGGAAAGATCCACCAGGATACCATCCAATGCAACACTGGAATGGCTGCTTGTAGGGGCGTCCAGAGGGAGGACACATGGGACAGCTGGTGAAGGTAAGAATTCATACCCATCAGAACCAGGCTGGCAAGCAGCCAAGGGATGCGCCTGGGGGCAGGATCAGGGGAGGATAACTTTTCTGCAGTGGCAGGGGACTCAGTCTCCAAGGGAAGAGACACCTTGGTGACTTATGGAGAAACCACAAGTTCAGGATCAGAGAAGGAATGCTCTAGATTATTGCTGGCAAGACTCTTGACCAGCTTTCCCCCTGTAGCAACCAGTCCATAGGCGCAACCAGGGAGGTCACCAAGAAAGAGCAGAAGGTGAGAAGTATCTTCCCTCACATAGGAGGCAGACAAAGACAAGCAGCTCCAAAGTTCTGGGGTGGTAGACCAGATCATGAGTAGAACTGGGGCCAGGGTGAAAACTACAAACTTCACAAAAGGGAAAATCATCATAAAAGAACCAGTGTAATTTTTGGGTTGTGTAGCTCACAGAAAAGTAGGGAAAATTTGGGTCTGGGTGCAGAGAGAAAGTCAATAATAAGTTTAAAATACAAGAGTAAATAGAGAGCCCCTAATTGTAGTATAGGAGAACCAAGGCTAAAGCAAAGCAAAAGTGGGAAAATTTAAAAATTCAAGTAAGAAAATATAGATAATTTAATACTAAAATCTAAAGATCAAAACAGATTTCAAATCAACTAAGGTAAAGGTTTACACTGTTACTAACATTAACTTTAGGGGCTTCAAGAACAACACCGTGAAACAAAGGAGAGTGTATAGGGTAAAGAAGGACTAACACTTTTAATAACAAATTAATAGGAAATAAAGGGTCTGAAATAAGACCCAAAATTCTAAAAAAACGTTTATGTGAAAGAAATAAACTTTTATTGAGTAATAATGAGTAAGCAGGGGACTTCCAGTCCCCTGTCTTTCTTTAAGGGTGGGAATTGAATTCAAATGGCCACCTGTCCCATGAATGGTGTTTGATTGGCTTGCAGAGAAATTTTGCAGAGGGGAATCCAAAGGATTAGAGAGTTCCTCAATAATTTCTGGCCCCACTTTTGATTGGCCAATGCCTATAGAGTGAGTCAAGGTATCATTTAAGCCAGTTGGATTAGAGTCTGCAGATTTAACAATAGCGTGCCCCAATTGTTTAACCTTCACTTGTTTTAAATGAGGACAAAACCAAGCCAAAAAATAGTCCAAGTTGATAAGAAGTTTTCCCCATGTAGGGATAAAATGCAGAGCATTGGTATTTAACCCCTGGGAAGGGTATGTCAACACAAATCTATTGTCAACTGTGTGGGCTAAATACTCAAGGTAATTAAAGTTTGACATAATTTTGAGTTGTTTTCTTTGTACGTTGGGGGGAAATAGTTCTATCCAGGGCCAAAGGGGGGAGTAACTTTACAATTAGGTTGAGGGTTCTTCTTTGCTGTGGGGCTCTTCTTTTGTTTGTTGGTTACATGCAGGCTGTCAGATTTTTTACTGCTTGCTTTCCCTCCAAAAACATGTCTTAGAGGTTCTTGCAGCAGGTCATGTCAAACTGACATCTAATGTGTGTGGGGAGGCCATTGTAGAAGTCCAGTTGTGGTCTGGCCTTGTAGAAGTTGATGGTGTTGGGGGCTTGGTCACGTAAGTTTCCATACACTGCAATGTACTCCTCAATTAATCATATCATTTTGAAGGTTCTTATTTCTGTCATGATTACTACGTCAGAGTCTTTTATGGCAAACTTTTCAAGAAAGGCGGTATTGAAAATTTACCAGTTTTTGTTTGATCAGGGTGTTGTTCAAGCCATTTGCTTACAAAATTTGAGGCAGTCCTGTAACACAAAGGGCAATATAACTGGCCCAGAGTCTGCAGGGGTAGCCTACTTGTATGAATTTGCTTTTTGTGATGTTGATCCAGAGGTTGGCACTTTCTCAACATAGTCCTGAAAATGTCCCAATTTCTGCTGAGCGTAGGCGTTGAAATACAATACTGGGTATTTTGGTTGGCTGCAAGACTGAAGTTGGAGGTGGGTTCAGGAGTTTTTGGGTGTTGAGGAGATTATACTGTTTGATTGATACAAAGATATTATTGAAGACAGTATATCCCATGGGGGAGTCCTGACCTTCTTCATATCTTCTCCTGCCAGTGGGGAATGCAATCTACTGGGTTCTTTTTATTTGGAGGAATTTTTTCTTTAAGCTGTGTAGGTGTGAATAACCTACCTGTGCTACCACTGTCAAGTATATACTTCTGAGAATTATAAACAAAATAAAGGGTAAAATTAAGAAGAGAATGTTACTTTATTGGATGTGAATATAAGATAATATATAGTATCATGAAAAGCCACATACTGTACATGTACATCAAGGTAGTCATGGGGCTTATCCAAGTAATATTTTATTTAGGACCCAAAAGGTTTGATCCTTGTAATAGATGGTCAAATAATAATAGTACCACCAACTTATTTGATACTTGGTGAACCATTTGGTGAGTCACTTGGTGTATTAAACCCATGAGAGGGAGCAATCAAACATGTTGAAACATAATTTTATTTCTTAAAAATTTGAATCAACTTTCTTAAAAGAGCCATTCTAAATATTGCAACCAAGATTTTCCCACCCATCAGTACATATTATAATACACAGAAGGCACTCATAGAGGCGCCCCATGAAATATCTAACAGCACTGAATATCTTGCTGCCAATGTCAAGCTACAGGCAATATCTCTTAAATAGAATTACTGCCAATTATATGCACTGATCCCTTAATTAGATATTTGTAACTCACTTTATATTTGGATCTTTCCATAGTGCCACCCTCTGATGAACTTTCTAGACAGTTTTGATACTGTTGCAACGTATTTAATTACTCCCTCTTGGGGAATTAAGGTTGCAAGTAGCTCACCAAATGAGTCACCAAGTGGCTCACCAACTAATCATTAAGTTGGTGGCACTACTATCATTCAATCATCTATAATGGGGATCAAACATCCAGATCCTAAAAGGAACACAACTTGATTAAGCCTTGTGACTTAAAAGGAACACTAATTAGACAAACCCCATGACCAACATGACATACATGGACAGTATGTGGCTTTTCATGATACTATATAATACCCTAAACAAATATCTAATAAAGTATCATTCTCTTCTTAATTTATCCTTTATATTGTTTATTATACTTCTAAGAAGTATATACTCAACAGTGGTAGCACAGATAGATTATCCATACCTATATAGCTTAAAGGAATAATTCCTTCAAAGAAAAAGAACCCAGCAGATGGCACTCCCCACTGGCAGGAGAAGATATGAACAAGGTCAGGACACCCCAATGAGATATACTGTCTTCAATAACATCCTTGTATCAACCAAACAGTACAAGTTCTCAGCACACAAGGATTCCTGAACTTGCCTCCAATCCAGAACATTCCCAAAATACCCAACATTATATTTCAACGGCTCTGCTCAGTAGAAATTGGCATGTTCTCAGGACTAAGCCAAGAAAATGCAATCTCTGGATTCAAAGTACACAAAATATGACATACAAGTTGACTAATATTGAAGAATATATTGCAGTATATGAAGGCATAAATGATCAAGCCCCTGTCAGCATTAACTTTGATGAGGATGGCCCTGGTTTAAATTTCTACAATAGTCTCCCATAAACATTAGACACCAGTTTGCTATGAATTGATTCAAGAACATCTAAAATGTATTCTTAGAAGAAAAGCAAGCTGTTCAGAAATCTGACATTATATAAGCAAGCAACAAACAAAAGGAGAGTATCTCAGCCAGAAAGTACACACATTTAAATAAAAAACCAATCCCAAAACCCTCACCCTTGAGGCAGAAATTGTACAACTTAGGCAAACAAGATGAGTACTGACACTGTACCTGAGGAGGGGAAAGCTCAAGGGAGTGCTTAGATGGGCTTCTCCCCACTTTAAAATACTCATAAAGAGACCAGAATGTGGATTCACTCACCATGATCCAAGTACCCTACAGAAATTCTATATTTTTTTCCCAAATCAAAATAAAATTCCTTGCATATCTTTCAGTTTTTGCAGATATCAAGGCAAAGCACTATTTGATACTGGAGAGACCAGTCCCTTGTTGACAAGAAAAGTGCCAACATCATGAAACTGCCTACAGCCAAGAGCAATATCAAGAGAGTTATTATGGCAGACAGCCCTAGGCACCCAGTCACTAGGGAGGCAAAACCTTTCTAGTGCATATAGGGGATGTAAAAACTACCCTTAGTGGCCCCATAATTCCAATACCTAAATATGATGTAGTACTTGGTTTAGATTGAATGAAGAAAATAAAATCTCACATTGACTGGGACATTGCCACTCTAACTATACAACAAAAAGAAGTACATCACCATGTATATCTAACTCATCTTGACAGCCTCATGAGAGATCATGTATTTGTTAAGATTACCAAATCAGAAGAAGAAAATGACGCCAGAAAGATGACTGGAATAACTGCACATACAAGATTATCCATTTCAAAAATGGGGACACCTAACATGAACAGGATTCTATATGCCAACAATTTATCCAATAATTCCATTCTTTATTACAATGAAAACTTCCAGGGTTGCCACCTGACAGAGGTATACAACAAAAATTGAACTAAAAGTGATAATACCTAAGGCTTGCCCCATATACCAGTTGAAACCTCAAGAGGATGATTTTTTGAAAAATAAAACTAGATGTGACTCTAGGAAAAGAACTCATTTGACCTCTCAAATCCCCTTTTGGTTCAGCTGGCATTTTTGTGGCTAAGAAAGATGGATGTTTACGCCTTGTCTCTAATTAATTAGCTCTTAAAAAGGTCACAATTAAGAGCAGGTATCTCCTGCCTCAAATTGACAACCTATTTGATATATTAAAGGAATCACAATTATTTGTAAAAATTAAATTAACTGCAGGATACACCAAATCTGGGTCAAGCCTGAAAACATTTCAACAACAGTGTTCAGGACCAAATAAATATTTTTTGAATGTGTTTCCCTTTATTTTGGTAAGACAAGGGACCAAGTTCCTGAACCCCCTTCTGCACTATCACCCCTGAAGCCCTAGGAAAATACTCCCACCATGGAGATACACTCCACAAATCAAGCTCTACTGGCAGACATGCCACATGGATATGATCAACCTTAAGATGAGTACCCACATATAAAAAGCCTTACACAGAGTGTACAGGACAGCAGATAGAAGCAACTTCACCAACCCCATCTGTGAAATATATGGTGCAGTGGTCACTCTTGCCCATAGATTCTTCCTCTGTCCCACCAGCATCAAGATATAAATAACGGCCTGCTCTCTCCTCCACCCATCCAGAGAATCCAACTCTCTCTTTAATGATGGAGAGGTGGTCTAGTTCCTGTATGAGCCCCTGTACAGAGTTCCTGTCTCCTACAAAAGAGCCATCTTCCATGTGGCTCTGTGGGCCACCCACTCCTCAGTCATTCACTCCTTTGATGAAAAAGAAGCCCCCAACCTGATTCACCAGTCCTTGATTGCCCAGATGTTATCATGGATTGCAATTCAGGAATTCTTTGGAAGCCCCAGGGACAAGAAGTGTAAAGTAATAGATTTTGAGTAGGTAATCATCACAGACCTTTTGATTATAGCCACTGAGTTCTCTGTCACTATTTCCCCCAAGAGCTGACCAGTGCACCAACATCCCCATTGTCCTCCCTTGTCCTCATAACCTCATCTCCTCTCACCCCTAATCTCCCTTCCCAACAAGGGTTTCTCCTGAACTGCAGGTTTCTTTTCTCCCAACTTCCACCTCTCCTTAAATTTTTTATCATTTCATGGTTTCAAAGCTTGGCATATAATTTTAAAAATGTCTAGGTAGCTTAAATTATTTTTGGTATGAAAACGCCTCCAAAACCTTTGTGATATTCATGAATAAAGTTTTCAAAGAGCACATTGAGAAAAACACCATGGACTACATGGGTGATATAATCATCTATAGTCCTAACAAAAAGTAACACTAGAAGGACGTTTATATGATACTTGTAAGGTCTTGCTCACAATAGCGCAAAGTTGTAAACTAAAGTAAGCAAAGCATTCAGGTTAAGATTCAAAAGGTGAAAAAAGGTAGAAACAGTCTGTAACATAACTCTACAGAATCTGGCCAAAAACTTGTATTGAGTCACAAACAGTGAATTATATTTTAAAAAACACAAAAAAAGGTAAAATAAGGTATTCAATTATTATCTATTAGTAACCAAGGGAACATCAATATTGGGGTATTCTCCATCATCAATTTGAAACATGTAACTATTAAAGGATTCCATAATAGAAAATAATAGATACAATAAGCCTAAGGCTTGTTGTTTAATAACTTCTATTTTGAACTAAGGGAAAAAGTTTTAATTATAGCTAATGCTAAAAAGATAAAAAGCAAAATCATTAATTTTGTAAAGTTAAAAGTTTAAATTGGTTAAAAGATTGAAGATAAGAAATCACTCAGAAGTCTGGCTTAAAGCCTACTCTTCACAAGCTCTTTATTTAGAGGCAAGCTTATCTATTTAAACAATGATAGGTAGATGAGAACAACAGCTAAGAGAAGAAGCAACTGGAGAAAAAATAGGAACATACCTGGAGAAGTAGGGGAAATAGAAGTAAATAAGTAGCTGCAGATCAGCAACATTGGCTGGGGAAGAGCGTGCAATTATGTGAAAGTAGTTGCTAAATATAATTGAAGTTTAAGAAAATATTCTAAATAAAAATAGAAAATATAAAGCTATTTAAATAGTAAAAAGAAGAATAGAACAACAGACGTTTGAAGTGCAAATTGACGTAAAAACAAAGGTAATATCTTTAAAATACTAAATCATTAACTTTATACTTTAAAAAATCATTATTAAAAATAAAGAAATATTAAAATAAATAAGAAAAGTAAAATAGATACCAAAGAGCCTGTCCTTTGGGGAAGGGTATGACAATACTCACCACCCTACAAGACAATCAACTGGTAGCCAAGCTATCTAAATGCAAATTCTTCTCTAAAGAGCTAACTTTCCTAGAACACATCATTAGCAAAGATGGGATTAAACCTGACCCAGAAAAAGTAAGAGCTATCACCAACATGTAAGCACCACATAACAAGAGTGAACTTCAAACATTCTTGGGAATGGTTATGTATGTCAAGAGGTTCATCCCTGATTGGGGAGCTCTAACTCCCCCCTGTCCACAATTAAAAGCAAAACAACAAAGTTTGTGTAGACCCCACTAAGAGAACAGCATTCCCAATAATTAAAGGAATGAATGGTTGCAGCTCTCTGTTGCGGTAGACTCCAGAATGCTGGGAATTGTTTGCCTAAGTTGGAAAGCTAAAAAAACTGAAAAGCTGTTAACCAAATTAACTGATTTGAGGTGTTTAAATCAAATTGTTGATTGAAAATGGGTTATTGTTTGCTTTAGTTTGCTGTTCAAATCTGATTCCACCTTGCAAGCTGACGCTGATAAAGCAACATAATCTGAGAGTCACCCAATAAAACCTAATTTATTAGAACATTCATCATAAGTAGGTCAAACAAGGGCTCTTTGCAAACTGGACTAGGTGCTCACTTGACAATGCAGAGGAAATAGGAGCCAAGGATCCAGGTGGTATTTCTTAGTCAAATTTTGATATATATGGGAAAATTTTCACTGTTCAACTCTTAAGAGTTGAGTCCTCCTTAAAATTTATATTCAAATAAAGTCATTATTATCCTGGTCTAATAAATATTTATCATGCATCCTGTAGTAGGCCTGTTGAGCTACATTCCCTATAATGTGATTCTTTCTCAAATTATTACTGGAAGATGGGGTCCTGCTGTTGGCACCTTGTTATTGTTGCCTCCCAATGTTAATCCAATGCCTGCATATCTTGGATTTTTCCCTACTGTATCCATCTCCAAGACACTTGCTTTATTCCAATGTCCTGAATTCTATGCTGAAGACACCTTGATTCTCTCCCAGATGAATTACCTAGGACTATTTTGGTTAGAGTTAATCATCTTGCTTGATCCTAGTGTCAAGGGTCTGGATGTACAAGCATTCTGGCTACTGCTAACCTACTTGATATCCAGCCATTGCCCAATTTAGGCCCCTTCCAATATACCGTTTGACATACCAAGAATGGTAACCAAGCAATATCACCTGACTGTCCAAGTATCCAGTGGCTCAAACCCATCTTGCACATGACCAATCCCTAGGTTCAATTCAACTAAATCCCTGCCACAGCCAAGTTAATATATGTCTAAAGTAATATCCAATAAAATATACTTCTCTTCTTTCTTTATTCCACATTTGAAGCTTCCCCAAAAGGCGCTCTTTATAACTGGTAGCAGCTACGGGTTTTTAACCACGCCCATGAAAAAGAAAATGACTGGCCAAAACCACCCAATTTTGCTCACGTACTCAACCAAGCCACATCCCAGTATACCTGGAAAACGTACTTCTGCACCCACAACATCAATGAGGATATACCTAGTGGATGCACCATATTTGAAAGTCTGGTCATGCCCAAAGCATGCACCAAGATTATTCAATACAGTTGCTCTCTTCAATCACAAACAAACACACAACCACCTATCACAGGTGAAGTGACCAACACCAAATACATTGGTATCAACAAGTTCTTTGGTAAAAAAAGAAAACATCATCAACTGGCTAGACCACTCAGCCGCTAAACTCTGCGCTAGCTGCATCCTGCATGAGAAATGGGTCCAGTAAGCCCGCAAGCGCCTGTACAAGGCCACAGCTAACTGGTTTGCCACCTGGGTTGGCTCACAAACTGACAACCAGCTTGACAACTGGAAAGAATTAAAAGCGGACATCACCCACAATTTCTGCGTCACCAAATCCCTCCAAGACATTGCAATACAGCTCAGTGATCTTCTGAAGAAGACCACTATCACAGCTTACGCCAACAAATTTGAGGAAATACATCACAAAATCCAAAACCCAGCACAATCTGACAACATACATACCAGAGCCTCATCAATCAACAGAATAAATCTCTCTGTTGCTGCCCTCATCTGCCCAGAAGCTAACACTTCCATGCTGTTGCTCATTGCAGAATCCAAGCAAGCTGAAAAACGTGCAAACATGGAATATGCTGCACACAACAGCAATTACTCTGCAAACGGCAATGGCAGAGAAAACTTCAATGGCAAAATACGCCAAAATACCAACCATAACAACAGCAACTCCAATTGCAACAATGGCAATCACAGCCAAAGCGCAAACTGCTCCCATCCCAAGAAAAAGAACACTGCCAAATTAACAACGCTGAAGTAACAACCTGCTATGAATCTGACCCCACATTCTCTGACCTCAAAGGTCTCAAAACAGAGGAACAGGGAAAAGAGGAGAAGAAACAGGCTTAAGTGCCTCTGTCTCCCCCCAAATTGAAAAGAAATTGTACCTAGGCATAAACTTTGCTGCCTGCATCCCCTGTGTCCCACAATCCTCCATTTTTATGAACTTAAAAATTAAAGATTGCTCACAACTTCTTGTCTATCCATGCACTTACAAACTTCATACACATAAAGTTTTATTCAACTATGGTGCACAACACACTATGGTTAGCAAACCCTTTGTAACCAAGTACAAAATACCAGTTTTCAAATCCAACTTCAAATACGCCAGAATGGCAGATAAATAAAAGGTTCTACTCAAAGGCAAAACAAATCCCTTTAGAATTGACCTCCAAGGCATACAAACGTCCATCAAAGGACTTGTCATGAACAACATAAACTACAACATTGTAGCAGGCATGGACTGGTTCACCCAAGTGAACCCCAGCGTATGTTGGAAAACAAAAACCATGACCATCCAACGCAACAGAGTTAATTTTAATATCCTCAAAGAACCCAATGACCTCATTCTAAGAGACACAGTATTTATCCAGGTCATAAACCAAGATGACTCAGAACATATAACCAAAGATAATACCTTCTACATAATGAGGTAAAATGAGTTCAATAACATATAAACAACCAAAATTCAATTCCCAGAACTTGCGGCACTCCTAAATGAATACACTCATGTGTTCAAGGAAGAACTCACTGAGCTACCCTCCAAACAGGAGGTAAAACATGGCATTGACTTATGCAAGGCCATGCCTAAACCTACACCCCTCTACAGACTCTCCCCCATGTAGACACAAAACTCAAAACCCATATTGAGGACAACCTAGCCAAGGGATTCATTTGACTTTCAGAATCCCCATGGAGGGGCAGCAGTATGCTTTGTAAAGAAAAAGAAAGGCTCACTCTGTCTAGTAACAGACTACAGAGCTCTCAATGCAAGCACAGTAAAGAATAAATACCCTTTTCCAATTATAGAAGATCTATTTGCAAGACTCTCAGGAGCCAAATTTTTCTCCAAAATTGATCTCACCTCAGGTTACAACCAAGTTGAAGTAAAGGAAAAGGACATACCCAAAACTGTGTTCTGTACACAATTTGGATCCTTCAAATGTAGAGTAATGAACTTTGGGATGACCAATGCTCCTGCAACGTTTGTAGCCATAATGAACCAAGCACTAAACGGTCTCTAAAATACATTATGCTACCTTGATGATATCACCATATTCTTAAAAACAAAAGAGGAACACCTCACACATGTCTGCAAGACACTCAATCAACTTGCAAAGCACAAACTTTATGTATAACCAAGTAGGTGCCAATTTATGGAAAAGGAACTTCTTTTCTTGGGCCACATTGTCTCTGACAGTGGCATCAAAGCAGATCCAGACCAAATTAAAGCCATAAATAACATGCAACGCCCACCTCTGTTAGACAAGTTAGATGCTTTCTTGGTATGTTAGCTTACCTAAGGAAATACATCAAAGACTTTGGGAAACTCACTGCACCAATCAATGACTTAACCAAGGGTAATGCCAAAAAAAATTCATCTGGACTCCAGAATGTGACAAGAATTTCCAATTACTAAAAAAAGCTTGGATTGAAGCATCAATCTTTCAATAACCTAACAATAACAGGTGCTACAAGCTCAAGTCAGATGCCAGCAACACTGCCATTGGCGCAGTCCTGCGCGTTTGCAAGCCAGGGCAGCAAGACTTCCTGCCAGTATGTTACAAAAGCAGAAACTAACTAATACTTAGCAGAGATACCCAATACACAATAAGGAATTGCTAGAAATATACCACACATGCAAGAAATTGAGATGTTATCTGGAAGGACATTTAAACGTCTGAGTACTAACTGACCATAAATACTTAATCTATTTCAAAACTCAGCACACACTTGCACGGCAACAAGCCAAATAGATGCCCTTGCTGGAGCAGCTTAACCTGGACATCCAATACAAAAGGGGTGGAGCTGATCACAGTTGATGCTCTCTCTAGACTATGTCAGCCTAGAGAGAATCACCCTGACCACCTAGACCCTGACTGGCCAAACCTCTACAACACTGAATATAAAACCAAAGGGAAAGACCCCTCAACACATCAACTGACCCACAATACATTAGTAAGAAACAAAAAGTATTTCCATGTATCAAATGGCGCAGTATACTGAATTATTAATGACAAACATGTCCCGTATATCCCACTTGCACAAAGAGTTGGCACCATACTAAGACATCACCGCCTACTAGGCCATACAAAGGCTAATAACCTATACCTCACACTAAAAGAGATAGTATGGTGGCCCAAACTCAAACAGGTTATAGTTGATGTTCTGAAAAAGTGCACAGTGTGCAAGAAATACATCAGTACAAAGGCTCCTCAGCCAACAGTCAACCCAGTACCAGACCCTGAACCATTTAAGGTTTGGGGGCTAGACGTAGTGGGCCCCTTCCCAGAAACAAAGACAAACTAATGTTTCTTAATTGTAGCTATCAACTTTGCCACTTGCTGGCCCATCTTCTGGGCAACAAAGGACCACAAAGCAGAAACCATCAACTGTTTCATTAATAAAGCAATCATAGCCAACTACGGCACTCCAGACTACCTCATAACTGATGGAGCAACCAAGTTATCAGGTCACGTAGTAAATGACAACTAAAATTCAAAAACATTAAACACTCCACAACCTCTCCATACAGGCCACAAGTCAAAGGTGGAGTGGAACAGCTCAACAGCAGCCTTATCAGGACTCTAGAGAAAATAATGGATGTCAAAGCCAAAGACACATGGCTACTATATGTGAAACATGCATTACTATTATCCCAAGTCCACACCAACCAAGGAACAGGCTATTCACCGTTTAAGCTAACCTACAGGTACAAAATAGAAGTAATCACCTGTAACAAACAGCCCTACATAAAGATCCCCTGGGGAAACCTCCCACAGTAGAGCAAGCACTAAACCTACAACACATCCGCCTCAAAGCTAAAATAGCAGAAATAAAGAGGTTCAAGACAAAAAAGGTAACCTCCACAGAGGAACCACTTCCCATCAACTCCCCTGTCTGGATTCTAGCTGGCAACAGAAAGAAACTAGACTCAGTACACTGGGGACCAGGAAGAGTCATCAAATACAGACCAGAGCACAACACCTACCTAGTAAAATTCCAAAGTGCCAAAAACTCAATTTTCAAGAGATACTACAGAACCTGTCTCTGCCTCAGTAAAGGAGAAAATTTGACCAGACTGGTTCCAACTAGTAAACAGCTCCAGGAGCATCAGGCAGCAGCCATGAAAACAAAGCCCCCTTTGATGCACCAGAGCAACTCCTTAAGGGGGGATGTGTTGAGGGTCTGGATGTACAAGCATTATGGCTACCACCAACCTACTTGACATCCAGCCATTGCCCAATTTAGGCCCCTTTCAATATACCATTTGACATACAAAGAATGGTAACCAAGCAATATCACCTGTCTGTCCAAGTATCCAGTGGCTTGAACCCATCTTGCATATGACCAACCCCTAGGTTTGATCCAACTAAATCCCTGCCACAACCAATTCTATATAATTCTAAATTATTATCCAAGAAAATATACTTCTCTTCTTTCTTAATTCCATATTTGAAGCTTCTCCAAAAGGCGCTCCTTATCACTAGTGTTTCTTTTGGAAATTTTACCAGCCAGTATTTAAAGCTTTGTTGGTGGTTAATTGTTAGGAATGAAAATTTGGATGCTCCTGAATCCCAAATCACAGAACCAGGGTCAAACCTGGAAAAACCCCTTTGCAGACCGCCAGACCCAAAGGCTGGGAACCCAATAGCCTGCTACCAATTGATAAATTTGTTGCCAGCCTGCCAGGATCCAAACCTTTAACTACTGCGCAGAATCCTGAAAGCAAACTGCCAGTGTGAGATGCTGGGAATTTTCCTGAGGTGCCAATACCTGCCACCAGCGGTTTGCTTGGTGAAGTGCTCAGGTTCCCCAATGAGGGTTATTCCAAACTCCCCCAAAGCCCAGGAAGTGGTACTGAACCTGAAGAGGCACCTAACGCCTGAGTTGTTAAACAGAAGAATTTGGAGTCTTCTCACCCTGAAGCAATCAGTGGTAATCTTCCAGTGCCAAGCACCACACTGCCATCTAAGACCCCCAATTGCCAAACCACCCAAGCTCAGAAAAACCAACAAGGAAATGAAGCCTGGCAGTGTGGTATAAAGCCCTGCCAGGCCAAGATCAATCCCTATTGTCATTTTAAAACAAAGTTTATGAGATATAAGTTCCCCCAACTATTGCCGTATTTTATTCTTGCCATCTTACAGTTAACCCCAAGATTGTCTGCCCCCCTTGCCAGCCTGCCAGCTACGTATTGCCTTCCAGGTGCTCCAGTTGGTCCTACCTATTTCACAGAATACCCCTTGAAGGCCAAGTACAAGGACTACACTGCCAACAACATATTAGCCTATGATCCCTTGGCCAGATCAACAGAGTTAACCAAATACAACCAATAAGACCCTTGGTACGTTACTAAACACTATCTGTTCAGAGATAAATACAGCTTCCTTCCTGCCTAACAATTAGACATGGAACCACCTGTCACCCCCAAACTAATGCCTGACTCTGCTGCTGAGCCTCTCCTGTACCATACCAATAAGCTATCTGGGATTGTATATATTACTCTCACATGAGTGATAGATACTAACACATTGGTGTGTTTCTGGTTGTTTTGGCAAAGGGGTTTCCCTATATCAGACAAACCCTGATTTCACCAATTGCTACAAGTACAACCACATCCTTTGAAAATTGCTTGACTCCTCTGATAGTTCAAATTCCACTCACTGGGTTTTCTTGAGCCACCAGATAGAGGGTAGCTCCACCACCCTCAAGGCAATCCAGAGGCGCAGGCCTCAGTCTACCCTGCCAGCACACAGACATCCAGGTGACAGATGTTGTGTTCTTCAACATTAGAGGCACACTCTAGGAGCGCTGCCCTCAGGCTTTTAATGATATTTATCTTGGAGTCCTGGACCACAAGTCTCTCTTTGGCCACCAAATAGTGGCTGACTTACTTTGCTCACATTATCTTCCACGTGAACATGAGCAACCATTCACGTAAAGATAAGTGCCTCTCACCTCAAGTCACTGCCACCTACCAGTCCATCCAGCCAATAACTGATGAGGAATACAAAAAGCGTTATATGGCGGCCATCACATGCAATCCTCCCACCCCTACCCCCGCCACCATCACCATCACCATCACCCCCTACCTTCCAGCCCCACCCACCCAATCCCAGATCCTTCAGGCTAATACTGCCTCTATGTCTTCCTTCCCGTGCTATTCTGCCTACTAGGCATCACTCTTCCCTGCCCCAATAAAACCCCTGTTGCCAAACATTTTCTATTTATATTATCTTTTTTTTGAATTTTGATTGCTCATGTTTTCTTTGTTTATAGCTGGTTTTATTCTTTATGTTCATTTTATTTCTATAAAATCATATATTATCTATGCTGTGTATATAGATCCAGAACACAGTTAATTTTAGTACCATAATACAGCCCCTTGTGAAAACATTAACAGCAATTTGGCATCAGATAAATTTGAATTATAAAATTATAGGTTAACTGTTTTTAGATAAAGTTGTTACTGATTCAAATTCAAACCTTAATGATAAACTTTAAGCCAATCAGGAGCCAAGTGAGAAAGTGATTGTTGTGAGATAAAGGGTCATTTAATAATTCTTTGATGCATGTGCGCTAATTGATATGATTGGTTGGATCTTTTGCTATTGTGCGCCATTGTTGCTGTGGCAAGTTGTTGGTGGACTAGTGCCCAATCAGTTGCTGGATTAGCACTAGTCCATCAACAACTTGCCACAGCAACAATAGTGCACAATAGCAAAAGATCCAACCAATCATATCAATTAGCGCACATGCATCAAAGAATTATTAAATGACCCTTTATCTCACAACAATCACTTTCTCACTTGGCTCCTGATTGGCTTAAAGTTTATCATTAAGGTTTGAATTTGAATCAGTAACAACTTTATCTAAAAACAGTTAACCTATAATTTTATAATTCAAATCTAGCTGATCACCAAATTGTTGTTAATATTTTCACAGGGGGCTGCACAAAGCGCCAAAAATAATAAGGCAATTAAGGAAAAAATGCCAACACAAAGCAAACAACACATAATGAGATGATTGTAAAACATATACATAATGTGTAAAAAGATAGGATGGTGTAGCAAATGAAAAAAAACAGGAATAAACAAAGAGGCAATAGTATCAGAATAATACAGATTTTATTGGGGAAAAAGCTATAAAGACATATGGAAAGATTAGTAAAAAATAATATGAGAGAATTGGATAAGCTTTTGAAGGATCTTAACTCTGAAATTTCAAAAATCAAATACATTGACCTCAAGATCAAGGCAAAATTCAAGGCCGCCGTTCTTACAGGGGACAAAATTGAAAAGTTGTCCACCAAGTCACTCATGGCCAAGATGCCAGACACCCCCAAAATTTCAATTAAGCGTCTTCTTAACATTCAAAAACTGTAGTTGAGGGCCTTCAGTTTTAAGTCACTTGTCCTCTCTGCGCCATCTGTCTGGGTTGACAATCCTGAGATGTATGCACATCTCAAGACAGCCAGCCAAGCAAGCAAGAACTGAGGATACAGAATTTCCTGCCCAAATGCTTGCACCAAGAATGGCTAAGCCTGCTGAAGCTACTGGCAAAGAGGAAACACAAGAAGGTAACCTAAAAAATAATATTACATAAAAGTTTCAAATACTTTTTTTTTAGAAAACATTGACAGTGAACTCCCCTGGGTCCTGGTTCCTTTTGTCCTGCCCACCTTATATTCAAATTATGCCACTCACATGGCCAAACAGCTCTATCTGCCCCCCTGTCTTGCAGGAGCTTGAAGACAGAATTCATGGGTCCTTCCCAATGAAAAGGGACAGGCTAGCTGGGCTGACACATTCTGAGGGGACATCTGAGTGGGCAGTTACTGCCTACAAGGATGCCTAACTAGTCCACCTTGACCCAGTGGTCCTCAGTGGAGTTTACTGTGTAAAATCCATTAAGCTTGTTTGAAATGTCCTGGAGAAGCTTCCATTCAAGAATTTACTGGAGATAGGCCAGGCCCATGTGGCTGTTTGCCTCTGCTTTCTGGTAGAGCATACACTCTCTTACCTGCTGGAGAATTTTAGGTGCACAGTAGGAAAACTGGCTGTTGCAGATGCAACAGCTGTAAAGAAGACCAAAATACTACTTGCTGACTTTGAGCTGGCCTGGAGTACCAACAAGATGGGGGTTCCTCTGGCAACAGAGCTCATGTTTGCCAAGAAAAAGCACAAGAAGAAGATTTGTACTGTGTATAATAAGCTCTGTGAGTTTACAGAAGCCTTTGCTGGGCAAAGGCTTCACCTCAATGTTTACCTGGGGTTCCTCTTTTACTTTGGGATGGCCACGTCTGTAGAGGACCTGGACAGGGGCCTCCTTGGGATCAACAAGGCCAGGATCTCCCTGGATGAGAAGAAAGGCCCCCTGGATACAACTCAGTGAACCACATTATCCAGGACGCCCTGGTCCTGGTTGGAATTTACGGGTTTGCAGCCCCACCAGAGGAGCTGCTGCTTCACTCCCACCTGACCATACTCCCTTTCACCAGAAGGCGGGAGTATTTTAACCAGGGTTCATCCACTGTCCACAGTGTGGCAGTGGAGGTTGTGCGCCACCTCCATTGTGGGGTGGGTACATACTGCCAAACCTATTATAGGCACTTAATTTTTTCTTTATATCAATAAAAATCTTATATAATCTAGATTATTTTTATTACAAATAATTTTATTTTTCTATTTTAGCAAGCAAGATTTGCAAAATATATCCCAGAGAAGGTCTTAATAAAAGCATAATAATATATTTCAGTAAAATCTACTTCTAATTTGTACACTTTAAATTTAACCTTTTAATTTGATTTTTATATTCATTTGACAAAAGTGATATAAATATATTTGCGTAATCCAGTATCAAGTGTTTGGGATAACCTCAGATGGCATAATAATAAAAATTAATATAAAATAAATAAATAAATTACTAACCTCTATTGATGGTCCTGCCAAAACTGATTGTGGGCTTAAAAGGTTCTAAATATTAAATGATTATTAATAAATCTTAAATAGTAAATTAGATAATATAAAAAAGTCAGACAAGCTAAGCCTTTAATTGATTGGATGTTTGGCAAGGCACACAGGGATGAACTAATCAGCATGGCTATAGAATTTGGCCACAGTCAGTTGGGAGGGTGTGGATACTGGCCTGCAGCAAATCAAAGAGGTTCTTGGTCCCAGTTGGGGTTCCTTGCTTGGCAACTTGCTTGAACCACGCAAAGACTTCCTCAATGGGATTTAGGAAGGGCAAATAGACAGGGAGGAAGAGAAGACGCAAACTTGCTGTGGCCAAATGCTGGGGGCCCACAACAATGCTGGTGTCAATTGATGGAAATTTTTCAAGAATATCAGCCACCTTATGAAAACCAACATTGTCCAGCACAATTATGTTGGTGAAGTCCAGGCTTGTGCGCCTCAGGTGCTCCTGGAACAATCAGAGAAATGATAGGAAGGTCCAGCTATTGTGTGATCCCAAAATCATTTGGTACACCTTGACCCCCTTTGGACCAAGGAGAGCCACCATCAAATAGGCTGTGGCGCAGACTGCAGCACGCCAAGCCATCCCGTCATTGGAGCCTTTTGGGACATACCCATACCAATTGTACATTGACAAGAAAATGCTGATTTTCAATGTAGTAGAATTTGACTGTTCCCTTGGCTTTGAGGGCAGTGTACACCTCAGCATATTTTCTCTGAGTCTCAATGTTGGTTGGGCTATTTCTATTATATGGAGATACCCTGAGCTTTTTCCAGGAAAGTACATTCCCTTGAGCAGATGGTAGTAAAAAGAAAATTGAGGCCTCAACTCCAAAAGTAGATTTGACCATGACCTGTATATTTGCCAGTTCAAGATGCCAATCTTAGGTTTTCCACTGGCAGATTGCCCATTTGTGCTCCTTAGTGAGCATGGTTGACACACACAAGGATTTCTCTGCGGCAAGGACTTGGCCAGTATTGATGAACTTGTGGAAGGTCTTGTTGGCATACTTGGTATCCACTCCAACAATGGCTGTGGCCGCCTTGTAGTCACCAGATTCACAAATTAGCTTAAGCAGGATGATGTATTTGATATCTGGGATGTGGTTCTGGGTGGGCATTTTGGCGGTGGGGATTGACTTGTTGGCATTGGGCACAACACAGGGCATGGGTACCTTGGTGTAGAACACAGCAACTTTCTTTAGTACTAACTGTCCCTCATCAGTTCTGAAGAACGCAGGCACCTTATCCTCTTCCTGATTGCCATCACTGACATAGGGCTTGTAGCTAGTATCAAGTATAGGCTTTTCCTTCTCCAAAATGGCTGACAGGACTGACTCTTGCCGGTACACAATGTTGAACACATACAAAGTAAGTTCTACCTCCTTGTTTCTAACTGTTTTTGTTGTGGTAACCTTGGTGGGCTTCCAGGTCAGCTTGGAGACCCAAGGGTTGATGCTCTGCACCCTAGCAGCTTGTGCTCCTTGAGCTGGTTGTGTCAGTGCAGCGTCACTATCAAACTCTCCTCTCCTGTCTCCGTCCTATGTAGGGATTTGTGTTGCACTAACTCTGTTCTTTGACCCGCGGGGCAACTGCAACCACAGTGCACAACAGGTGCATTGGTACTCTGTGGTTGTGTTCCTTTCATTTTACAATTTATAAAATACTAAATAAATTTCAATTAAGTTACTACCTAATTTTAATTTTTGCTTTTATCTGAATATGGATATTTAATTAATATTTCCCCCACCCAATATTCAATTATAGATTTTTATTTCTTAATTATTTGTTTCTGGTTTTACAACACCCATTTTTGAATACCTGAAATAATTTCTACCCATTTCCCCAGATTTTACGCCAAATTAAGCACCCAATACAATATTTCTAAAATTTATGTTTCAGATCTTGTGTCTTATTTTAAATACCTTAGTATCATTCTTGATTACAATCCATTGTACATACTGAGTGAGTGATTTTGTTTAAATAGTGAGTTGCTATTGTGTTTTGTTTTTTGATTGAGTTTTGACTCACCTTGCTTGGGTGTATTTTGTCACCAATTCACATAGTAAACATATGTACACTAAAAGTCAACTCACACCATTTTGTTTTTAAATCAATGTATTTTGGACTGTATTTTTAATAGTTTTGCTTGGCGCGTGAGCACTTTTTTGCTGTGTTGACTCATTTTGCCCATTAATGTCAATAAACCCTATTAACAGAGTGTATATTTTAACCTTATAGTTGGATTTTGCTTAAATCTGAAATCATTTTGTTTAAATCTGAGGTATTCTTGGTTGTTGCCATAGCTTTTAAAACTACTTTATCAAATTCCAAAAATGAGATAACAAGCACATGTGCCTCAAATTCAAAACGTACACAATCCAGTTGCTTCTTAAAGCATTCTGCATCAAATATGATAGTGAATGCATGGCAAGTGTGATACAAACAGATAACATATGAGGTTCAGTCACAAAAGTGATGAATTCAAACACAAAATGACTCATTTTTTTTTTTGAAAATATTGATTATTTTTGGGACTCATTGGAAATATTAGATTTCAGGAGTAAATCTACCAAAATCTATTCAGGGAACTACAGCATTATTTTCAATGTACTTACATCTGAATTTGGACATTTATGTCTGATATAATGTTTCAAAAAGGAGCACACACTTAAGTAAAATTAGGTTTCTAGAAATACTTTGCTTTTCTGTTTTTAAAAGAATTTTTATTGCTTTGTGTTAGTATAGGTTTCACCAGTGAAGATAAATTTGATGTTGTTAAGGAGCAGTACCAGAAGCTACTCCAAGCTCAGGGTGATGATCAAGGGAGTGCAACCACCATGTTTTCTGTCTTATCCAGTTAAATGCAAGTTGTGAGAAGGATGAGTTGTATGTGTCACCAGCCCCATCCATAGGTGGCTTTTCCAATGCCCAGTATGTTAACCTCCAAGACCAGGCCCAACCTGTGCCTGTGCCACATTCTGGAGACTGGGCAACTATGGCCACCTCCATCCCTATCTAATTGTTGAGCAACTGTGACTGTACTGCAGTCACTTTGAGCTGTGGCTTCACAAGGTAGTTGAATTGTGATGATTTTCATAGGTTGAAATTTAAAACAATAGGATTGATCTTGGAGAGATTTTCCAACATAGTAATGGAGTACACGAGAATTAATTAGGCTGTACTGATTGAAGGCCAAAATGAATAATCTGAATAATTCAGATTAGGAGACTAGGTGTTTAAAACGCAATTTATTAACTGGGAAGGTTAATTAATTGATATCCTTGAATATAATTGATGAGGATTAAATAATAGGGCTTAAATGGACTTGGCTGTGTCAAGTAAAGACTTGTTGTCTTCAAACAACTTAATTAACTGAGATTAATTACTATATATTGGGGAATATAATTAATGAGGATTTAGTTATAATGTTTAATTTCCTTGACTTTTTCAAGAAGTTTGGTTAAGTTTAGTCAAAAGTAAACCCCCAAATTGTGGTTTAAAAGCGCTGTTTTGGAAATTTTATTAGGCTCAAAGCGCTGCCATATTGCCTAATTAATTTTTAAAGCGCCAAGGCACTGCCTGGGAAAGTTCCTGGGCGCCTCATGGCGCCTGGTTTAATTTTTGAAGCGTTTTAATGGGTTTTTTACGCAAAAACCATTTATGTAAAGTCACTTCCCCCTTTAGCCCTGGATAGGACAATCTTCCTGCGCCGCACAAAGAAATCTGCTCAGAAGCCGGCCAAGCCCCTTAATTCCCTTGAGGATTTAGACCATAAAATTGATGAGAGATTTGTGTTGGCATATCCTTCCCAAGTGGGAAATACTGATGTGATGAACTTGGTTCCTACTTGGGAAGAATGTCTGATTAATTTAGATATTTTTTGGCTTGGGCCCGTCCACACTTGAAATTAATTAAGTCTAAACATTCAGGTTGCACTACTGTCAATTCTTTAAACACCAATTAACTGGATTGAATGCTGATTTGAATCACTCCAGTGATGCCAACCAATCAGAGTTGAAGCTGGAAATTATTGAAAAACCCTCCAACACAATGGATAAGCCTTTGCAAAATTTCTATGCTGCCCAATCAGACCCATTGTCTGAGTCACGTGACCTTTCAAATCTGAAGCCTATCCCTTAAAGCAAGACAGAGGACTTTTGGTCCCCTGCTTGCTCATTTTATCAAATTAAAGTTTATACTTTTACAAAAACTAATCAGTTGGACACTTGGTCTTTTTTCTTGGCCCTTTATTGTTTCCTGGATTTTTTATATTTGCTTCATCATTCCTTACCTTCCTGCCATTTACTTGGTTCCTGACATAATCGGAGCTCCTAGAGTTGAGATTAACTTTGTTAAAGCCACTTACCCCACTTGCTTTTGAAAACTTAGCCTGAACTTTAAAATTAGTATTCAATCTTTAATATATACTTACTTTAGTTTTGATTTTGTTTTTTGTTTGCTTTGTTGTCTCCTCTTCTTTGCTATACACTTTGATAATACTATTTTGCTTTACCTTAAAGGGTATAACTATAAATTGTTGCTTTATGTCCTCAGACGCATTTGCGGGTTTCCTATTGCTCTGTTTCTTGTTTTATCCTCTGCAAAAGAGGCATCACACCATCCAAAGTTTTTTGTTGTGCTTGTGTCCCCCTTTTAGAGTAGAATTCTGGCCTTGTTTCTTAAATTTATGACCTTTACCCTGGCCCCTGACCTGGTGCTGGTTTGGACTACTTCCCCAGAACTATGGAGTTGTGTATCCCATTCTCTCCACTTGGTGGAAAGCTACCCCAGTCATTTCATGCATGTGTTTGAGTAACTCCCTGGACAGGCACAGGACATCCTTGCCACTAGTGAGAACGTTGTGAGAAGACTCACCTGTGACAACCTTGAACTTACTGCCCTCAAAACGTACTTTGCTACGCTGCCACACCAATCCTCCCAGACGCCCCCCTCCTGAAGTCCTTGTTGCTCAGGTCCAGGAGAGTAGTTTGGGTACCCAAGAGTCATTGCCCAGGGTGCTTTCTGGCTTCTTAGTGGAGTGATTTTGATGAGTTTGGACTCTTAATTCCCCCATTTATCTGCTGTGTCCTCTTTATGGACACCCCTTCAAGTGTCCATACCAGTCCTGCACTGGATGGTGTCCTGGTGGGTCCTCCCTCCAGGATGGGAGCCAAACTTAGTTAGTTTAGCCCCCTCTCTCACAAGTTAATGCAAAAAACAGCTAAATGTAGACAATGGTGTCTATGCATTTAGGATTGATCATCTGGTTCTCAGTTGGAACAATGATAGCTTGGATCAGGAATATGTATATTCCACATGGTTTTGGCGCCAGAAGTCTGTAATGCTTCAAGCCAAAACAATACATCTCCATAGAAGGAATCAGGTGATTCTGGAATATATTAGGGTGCATTCTTATAGTTTAAGAGTGTGAAGATCTTTTTGGTAAAGATCTGAATTGGATGACAATTATTATGTTATAACCCACATGATAGGAATCCAGGTGTGATTATGGAACCAGAGGAGTTTTCAGCTGTATAACACCCTAATTGGTATATAAGGGAACCTTGATAATAATTGATAAAGATGCTTATTTGTGACAATGGTTGCTTTACCCTCAATCATTTTATGTTTTATGCTTTTGGCTTTTAACTGAAAGAAGACTACCATGGAATGAAAGAGATGGTCTGCAGCTTAGACTGTGGGAAGTGAAAAATGCGGAAGTGATCACCAGATGGCAACAAGTTTTTACGCCAAGTGTTGTGTTTGGCTCCTGGGGACAACATCCAGGAGGACACAGCAGGAAATCTTTATAACAAAAGATTTAAGGTTTGAAGCTAACCTTGGGTTAGCCTTCAGGGAAAAATTAAGGGCACATACCTTAATTTCCTGGAATACAAGATGTGAAAGTCCTTTTGGCAAAAAGGACAAGAAAAAGCTTGAAGATTATTAAAGCCAACGCAAATGTGGATAAACCTGTCTTTATTAGGAGATATGATTCTACTTAAATAGTAGACAAGGGACGGTGATCACTCATTAGAAAGACAGAGTGGCTGAGGGGATCATGTTGGGATGAGGTCATACCAGGATCAGACAAGGGAAAGTATGGTATTCCAGAATAAGTGGATATTGGCCTGGACCCATTTACAGAAAACAAGGAATTCCTGAACTCAAAAGCAAAACCAGTCAAATCTTTTCAGCTATCATTATTTGAAGCCATATTAAAATAGCATTAATAACGCAATTTCTGACATCTCCACCCTCAAGATTGGACACAGGGAGTTGATATTTGTGGATAAATTTGGAGTGAACATGGCCAAAAGGATGTCCAGAGGACAGTAATTTCACAATATACTTAACACCTATTTTAAAAGTGACTTCACAGGGCTCAACCCAGAGGGAATCCAGCTTATGAGCTCTATCACCTATATAATTCTGGTAGTAGAGAACCAGGTCGCCTATTTGATAGCCAGGAAGGGGGTTCTAGTAGCATTAGATGGGGAGAGCTCCAGAGCCTTAACCTTGTAAGCAGTGGAGTAAGCTGTTGCTTGGAAGTCAATGATACAATTGGTTAAGTCTTTAACATGGGCATCAGGATTTGCAGATGCATCACCTTCAATCAAGGGGGTCCCAAGATTGTAGGGATGGCAGCTTCACATCCATATAGTATGGAAAAAGGGGACTGACCAGTTACTTGGTGTCTACTGAGTTGGTAAGCAAATAGGGCAGCAGGGAGGAGCATATCCCAATTGGCAGCATTGAAAAGCCTGAGTTTCCTCATTATAGACACCAGGGAGAAATTGGCTTGTTTGATAGTTCTATTAGTTGAAAAATTATATGGCGCAGAGAAAGATTGATGAGTACCCATAGCTTTGACAATAGACGTGATGAGGCAAGCATTAAAATTGATGCCATTGTCAGAAAGCAGGACTTGAGGGCAGCCATGTCAGTATAAGATATCTTGCAGCAAGAAATTAGCAGTGGTCTTGGCAGTTATATGTTTTGTAGCTCTGGCTTCAACTCATTTTATAAAATGGTCTATGGCAACTAAGATAAATCAACACCCAGATCTAGACCAAGGGAAAGGCCCAACAGTATCAATACTCACAGTGTGGAAAGCATGCTTAGGGGGTTATGAGCTTGAATTGGTGTTGGGAGGGCAAGGACGTTGGAGTTGACACAAATGACAGGAGGCAAGAACATCAAGGATCAAAAGGCGCATGTTCTCCCAGTAGAAGTTCTTATATAGCCAGTCATGTTTTTGACTATACCTCCATGCCCAGTGTCAATGTGATCATGGAGGATAATGGCTATCCTCATGCTAGGGCAAACGTAGGGTAGATAGGCATTGTTGACTTTTTGAAGAACTGCTTATCTCAAATTAAAGTGTCCTTGGATAGGGTTTGTAGCATCAGGCAAATGTCTTCTGGCTCAGTGGTTCAAGAGTCAGGGTACCCTATTAATTTTTATAGGCAATCAGCGTCAGCAGGGTAGATAGCTAGTATTGGCATCCTTGACAATCCATCAGCGTTCTAATGTTGGGCCCAGGACAGTGTATCACAGTGAAATTATACCCTTGTAGGGGCAGAGCCCAATGCGCTAGTTGACCTTCAGGTTCCTTTAGTTGTTGTAGCCATTTGAGGGAGGAGTGATCTGTGACCACTGTGAAGTGGGTCCCATAGATGTAATGCCTGAACTGTTTTACAGCATGCAGCACCGCCAGGCATTCCTTCTCAGTGACGCTGTAGTTCTTCTCGTGCTTATTGAGGACCTGTGAAGAGTAGGCTGCAGGTCAATCCACGCCTTTGTTGTCAAGTTGGGCTAAGATAGCACCCACAGCTACTCCACTAGCGTAAGTATATAAGATGAACTCTTTATCATAATCAGGATAGATCAAATAGGAGCCTCTTTGAGCTTTGCCTTCAACACTTTGAATGCTTGTTACTGGCTGTCAGTCCACTCAAAGAGGACGTTGCAAAGTAGTTGGACAAGGGGTTCACTCAGTTCAGCAAAATCAGGTAAGAACTGTCAGTAGTAGCCCATCATATCAAGGAATACTTAGACCTCTTGCAGATTTGTGAGAGGTAGCATCCAATCAATGGCTCCCACCTTATTATTGTTGTAACTGTGCTGTTTTAGCAGAGTTACAAGGGGAAAAATACTTAGAAGCTAGATAATAATCTTTTTTGTGAGATAGTGATTATATAGGCAATGTGAATCAATGATAATAGGAACATGATTGGTAATCACACAGCTGGATGAAAGAAGGGGGTGGCTTGATCCTGGTAATGAGTCAAGCGCTAAAACAAGGTATCCACTGTAAGGGATCATCATCTGTTCATGTTGTTACATTTGGTAATTCAAGTTGACTTCATAGTCTGGCTTTAAGTGACTGGATAATTGGATTGCAGGTCACAAACCTGCTTTTTTGGAACCTTGCTGGTGGGTTGAGCCTGCAGGTTTGACAACCCCCCTGACTGAAGGTTGGCCTCCTCTGGGGGCAGGTCATCAGGGAGGTTCTCAGGAGCGCGGGCGCTGTACTAAACTAATTGTTGTTCTGTGGCGGGCAGGGCAGTTTTTTTGTCTTGCTTTGCAGGGCCTCAGGCAATCATAGTGTAGGGTCTTGTCTTTCTTGCGTTTCCCGAGTCCTTTCACAAGGTAAGTTTTATTGTTGTTTACCTTTAGAATGATTGCTGGCCCTACTTTCTTGGGTTGTAGTTTGCTTTTATCAATGTTCATGACCCAAACTTTGTCCCCAACTTAATGTCTATCTTGGAGGGGGACAAAAAAAATTTGTGTATGTTTGTTTTCCTTTTCTGTTTGTTTGCTGTTGGCCTCTATAACTTGAGGGTCTGAGCAAGGGGGGACTTTACTTGGAATTTCCAGTTTGGGTCCTGTCAATATTGAATGATATTTGGCTGTACGCTGTATACTAACTCAAAAGGGCTTTTTCCAGTGGATCTGTTCACTTGGGTTTGGCACACAAGTAGTGCAGTCAGTAGCTGCTTATACAAGTCTTCAGGTCTCCTGGCAGAGAGCTTGGCTAAGGCTTGTATGAGGCTGCCATTAAGCTGCTCTATACGTCCATTGACCTGTGGGTGGTATGGCATTGTTACGGTGTGTTTAACCCCATTTTTTGCGGGGTATACATTAGTGGTTTTAGAAGTTGATTTTTTCCCTCCATCAGCTATCAGGAGTTCTTGCTTTCTGAACTTGCTGATTATCTCCTTGCCAATAAATTATTGTATGTCATTGCCAGTGTGCGCCCTTACTGCTTGGGCTACTGGCCATCTTGTAACAAAGTCAATGGCGGTGATGATGTATTTTTTATCATTATGTTTCCCTGGCATGGGGCCAACAATGTCAAGAGCCCATACCTTGAAGGGTAGTTGTGTACATATGGAAATTACAGACTTTGGCAGGGTTTTGCTTGTGGCAAACTTTTCACATACCTCACATTAGTCTAGGACTTCTTGAATGTTGTATATAAGGTTGGCCACCAGGTCTTGTGTTTAGGGATTCATATAGATTTTGGCTCTTGGTATGTCTGAGGTCCCTGTGATAGCACAGGATGGTGTCTACCCGCTGGTGCGTGGGAATTTAAGGGGTGGTTGTCCTGTCAGACATTTTCCTGTGTAGGGTCCTGTATACGTCAGTGAATAGGTGTTTGTTTTTGATAACCATTTCTTTTGTTATGTTGGTTGTGACAGGGGGGGAACCCTTGTCCTTTGTTTGTAGCACTAAGAGAGGCTAGTCTGGGTCAAGCCCATTCCCCCCCCTCAAGGCACAGACATACAGGCAGGAGAGGGCGTCTGCCATGGCAAGCTTGGCCCCAGGTTTGTACTGTATGAGCATGTTGAATCTCTCCAAGAGCTCCTCAGAGGGCTTGGTTGCAAGAAAGATTTGCTTGAGTTTTGAAATATAAGAGCAACTTGTGGTCAGTTAGTGCTGTGAATTCTTCCTGCTGTTCTAGGTAACAGCGCCATTTGACTAGACAGTGCACAATAGCCAACAGTTCTCTGTTGTAGATAGGGTATTGACACTTGCCATCTGTCAATTTTTGTGATTCATAAGCTATGGGCAGGAAGTCACCATCATTATTTTTGATTTTTAGTACTCCCCAAATGGATGCATCTGAGGCATTGTTTCCCATTTGGTTTTCTGTGTTATTTGGGATATTGCAGGATGGGAACTGTTGTGAGCTTCTCCTTGAGGCATCTAAAACAGAGGTCACGTTGGGGAGTCCACACAAACTTGGATTTAGCGCCTGTTATGGCGGATAAGAGAGCAGTCAAAACGCCACAGTCAGGTATGAAGCAGCGTACATAGGCCATCATCCCCAAGAAGGTGGGGAGTTCTGGCTTATCCTTGGGTGGCAGCATCTTGCAGATGGCCTGTATCTTTTGGCTGTTGTGTTTGATGCCGTCCTTTGAGACAATGTGTCCCAGGAAAGGTAGTTGCTTGCGGAAGAACTGGCACTTGGAGGGTTTGGCCAACAGTTTGTGTTGTGCCAGGGTAGCAAAGACTGCCTTGAGGTCCTTGTTGTGTTGTTCTACCAAGGGGATGTAGTCAATGATATTGTCCAAATAGACTAGGATATGCTTGCCTATGTGTGGTGCAAATACTTTGTTCATGAAGGTCACAAATGTAGACAGAGTGTTTGTCAAGCCAAAGTTGAGCACCACACATTTGTATGAGCCATATTTAGTGCAAAATGCCGTTTTGGGGATGTCTTCCTCCTTGATGCAAATCTGGTTGTAGCCTGCTGTCAGATCAATCTTGGAGAAGACTGTGGCTCCTCCTAAGGCTTTGAAGAGGTTGTCAATCAGTAGTAATATGGTAAAAATTCTTGATGGTAACTTTGTTTAGGGCTCAGTAGTCTATGACCAGATGTAAGGTACCGTCCTTCTTGGCCACAAAGAATACAGCGGCCTCAAAGAGAGACTGTGAGGGGCAGATAAGTACTTTCTCCAACGCTTCCTTGAGGTAGGCGCATAGAGCATTGTATTTGTTTGGGGTCAGCCTGTAGATAGGGCGTACTTTAGGGACAGCCCCTTTGAGTTGGATGGAGTGTTAGATGTGTTTCTCAGGGGGCAGCCTCAGTAGCGCTTCCTTGAAGATTTCTGGATGGTGGACCACAATTTTTGGTCCTGAGGTGTGGAGGTATCCTGGTGATCTTTGAAGTGTATGATCTTGTACTTTCAGGAGTCCCAGTCAATTGCCTTCAGGTTTTCCTTTTTGTTCAGGGTCTCTGTAATACGCACAAAGAAGTGGTTGCGTAGGAGCTGATCCACAGAGTTGGGGTAGATCTGGTGATTGACACCTTCACGCTTGATGATCAATAGTGAGGTCGCCCAGTCTACATGAGGATTGTTTTTTGTAACCAGTCTAGTCCCAGTACAATGTCAAACTTCGGGAAGTCAATGACGGGACCTTGGATGGTGGAGTGTAAGTTCTCAAGCATGACAGAGAAGGGGGTGGTTTCCCTTGTCACAGCAATGTGGTGTTCATCAGCCAGGACCACGTTTTTAATCTATAAAGGATTAGTGGCCAGCTTGAACTTGTTCACAAAGCTACTGTTGATAGGTTTCAATCCATACCCAAATTAAGGAGTGCTGAGCCTGTGTAACTGCAAAAGCGGAAAGGATAGGACATCAATTTATTGGGATGTCTGGCAATGGTGTACAGTACTGGGTCCTCCTAGGGTACTTAATCATTGGGCATTAGTCCGCGTCCTTGGGTTGGTACTCATCATTGGGCAAGTCAGGAGTTGAGTGGGGAGAGCTTGTCTTGCTTAGTGCTCTCCCAAGGCTTTTCCCTTGTCTTGTTTGCCTTGTGTGGCAGTGACACAGAAATGGGTACAATTTGACTGGCCATTGTTCCCACTTCTATGTCCATTTGAACCTGTAGGTTTGTGGTTGGTGTTATTCCTGTTGTTTCTAGGGGTGGTCAAGTGGAGCGCCTGGCAGGATGGGAATCCTTGGGTCTCTCTTATTTCCCAGTTTGTGCCTTATAGGTGTGTTAGAGGTTTGTTATTCTTTCTCCTTTTTGCGGTACAGGCTTTTCAGGTTAGTCACCTGGTCCAGGTTCACATGCCTTTCACATGCAACTTGAGTTCATTGTAATACATGAGGTGTGTGGCTGGGGTGTCAAAGGCCATGTCAGATGGTGCTCAAAGTCAGAGTTCTTCATAGTCACAGGTGAGCTCATTCACAGCGCCTTTCTAGATAAGGTTCTTTACTTGGTGTATTATCATGAGCGCTGTATCCTTAAGCATAAATCTCGCCAGGAAATCTTGCTTAAAGGTATCCCAGTTCTTTTTGGTGTGTTCCTTGGGCCACGTGTTGCACCAGGTGCCAGTGTCATGGGTCAGGCAGATGGAAATTTCTGCAATACAGAATTGCTGTGGGCATTCCACCTGGGCCAGCTTGCTCTGGGAGGACTGGATTCATTCAGCAGCGTTGTTGTTGTTGGCCCCAGCAAAAAGTTCCAAGGAGGCGCTTTGTAGTCTTTGAGCTACATAGGCTGGCATAGAGCTTTTGTCAGTTGGTCACAGAATTGAGGAGGGAGCCAGGAAGAACCCTTGTGCAGACATGGTGTTGAAGGCGGGTAGTGGGATCACTGTATTCTGGTACAGGACAAAACCATCAGGTATCTTGGTAGCAGAAGCATACAGGGTCCAGTCAGGTGGGAGGCCAGACATAATTCTGTCAAATATTTGTTGGCCGCAGAGTGTGCGGCCAACAGGTGGAATCTTTCAAGATAAGGTAGGAAAGAGAACCTACCTGTGCTACCAATGTCATAACTGTGCTGTTTTAGCAGAGTTAAAAGGGGGAAAATATTTAGAAGCTAGATAATAATCTTTATTGTGAGATAGTAATAATATAGGCAATGTAAATCTTGGATAACAGGAACATGATTATTGATCACACGGTTAGATAGAAGAAGGGGGTAGCTTAATCCTGGTAATGAGTCAAGCGCCAAAACAAGGTATCCATGTAAGGGATCATCATCTGTTTATGTTGTTGCATTTAGTAATCTGAGTTGACTTCCTAGTTTGGCTTTGAGTGACCAGATAATTGAATTGCAGGTTACAAACCTACTTGTTTGGAACCTTGCTGGCGGGTCAAGCCTGCATTTCAACATTATTCATGGGGCAGATTCCCGTTTGAGTGACTTCATGACCTAAGAACTCAAGCCGTTCTTTAAAGAAGGAGCACTTGAAGGGTTTGAGCTTTAAGCCAGCCTCTCAAATCTTGAAGACAGCCTTGAGGTGTTCCAAGTGGTTGGTAAAGGTAGGGCTGAATACAGTGATGTCATCAAGGTACACAAGAACACAAGAGAGCTTTAGATCTCTTAGGATGAAGTATATAGCCTGTTAAAATGTGGCAGGGGCATTGCAAAGTCCTTGGGGCATACAAGTGGGTTCAAAAAGGCCTTCTGAAGTGATAAGTGAAGCCTTTTCTTAATCTTCAGGAGATAAGTCAACTTGCCAGTATCCAGAAGCTAGATCCATGGCTGAGAAAAACTTGGAACCATCCAGCCATCTGAGAGCATTGTCAATTCTGGGCAAGGGGTATGAGTCTTTCTTAGTGAGAGAGTTTAGGCGGCAATAGTCCATTACAATGCAATGTCTGCCATCTTTCTTCTTGAGAATCAGTAACAGGGAAGCCCAAGGACTTTGGGAAGGAGCTAGTAACCCAGCGTCCAGAAGTTTCTTGAGTTCTTTAGACACTTGAGCATCCTCCACCCTACTACAGCGGTATGGTTTGGCACAAAAAGGGGGCACATCCCCAGTATCAATCTGATGGATGACTCCTTTAGCTAGGCCATAGTCCGTAGGTCCAGAGGCAAAGATGTTGCTGAACTGATTGAGCAGGTCCAACACGTCTTTTTGTTGAACAGGAGACAGTTAGGGGAAATCAGCATCTGTTAACAAAGAGAGAACTTTAGGATTGTCCTCAGGTAGATTAAAATCACTGAAAGTTCCAAAGGGGTAAAGGGAGGCCACTTGTTCTGCTCCCAGTATACAACCATGTCCCACAATCTGGCCTTGGGTCACCTGCATGGATAGGGCTGTCAGGTTGGCAAGCAATAACTGTACAGGCTCTTTGTGGGTTTGATCTAAAATCCCAGGACACAGGCGGGGCTCTGTACAACTTAAGGATTCAGGTGAGTAAAGTTCCAAGAATGACTTTTCAGATAGCTCATAAGAAATCTGTGAATCAATCACCACTTGAGAGCCTGGGGGGATGGTGATAGCCGCTGATGCTATCAGGGGTACCCCTTTTTCCACAGGGCAGGAAGGAGGAGGGGTACACATGTTGGAGGAGTGGGTCTTATACTTGAGAGAGAAGATACCCGTAGGATACTCAAGCACACAAGTTTTAAGATTTTTTCCTGGGAGGCATGGAGATTCCTCAAAAATCAAAGGAACCTCATATCCCAAGAGCAAAAGGTATCCATCTTATAATTTTACAATCCCATTATATTCTCAGAGGAATTGAGTACCAACCAAGAGGTCATAGCTTTTGTTTTCAAGGACTACAGCAGGAGAAGCAATGAGGAGTTTCCCAAACCTCATAGGTAGAGAAGAGTAGGCACCAATGGCCCAAGTTTGTGCCATGCCAGCTGTGCCATGTAACTGAGTGTAGTTGAGGTCAGGTGCCAGCTTAAGTTTCTTCATTAGTTTTGAAGATACTACGTTGACTTGAGAACCAGTATCCAAGATGGCTTGATTTTAACTTTTTGGATTGATACTTCCACACGGGTTATATCTTTCCCAAAGGGGGCAAGACTGTGTGCACTTCTTGCGCAGCCTCTAGCTCCTTCTCCCATTTAGCTAACATTCACCTTAAGGCAGGAATCTCTTTATACACAGTCTGCAGTGGGAGAGATACAGTTATGTTTTGAAAGAGAGCTTTGGCTAGCTTAGCTGCTTCCTCAGAAGAACCAACCAAGATGGGAGGTCAATGAGCTTGAGCTAGGTAAGAGCAAGCCACAATGGCTTTGGCTTCACTTGAAGGTGCTCAGGAAGTGGTGGTGGTCTTCCCAGAGCAGAGCTTGTACAGGACAGAGACAGTTTCCAGAACAGCTAGAGCAGAATAGCCATAACTATCAGAATCTTCATTATTGGAATCTTCAGGATCAGAATCACTGGAGAGATCATGGAATAGGTGAAGGATAGTTGTACCAGAGGAAGACAGAGCTTCTTCATCAGAAGGAGGATCAGGGGGAGATGGAGGAGATTGGTCAGCAGAGAGAGTCTCTGTCTATAAGCTGACCTCTCTTTTCCTGCCTGTTCCTTGAGGTCACAGCCTTCCACTTGGGATATAGTGCAAGTACGCAAATGATGCCCCATTTGGCCACAGTTATGAAAACCTTGCCTCTTAGTCTGTCCACCTGAGCCCAGCGTCATAATGCGCGGCGTAAGAGAGGTAGTCCCAGCATTACTGGCTTTATTTTCACTTACCACTGTACCCCCATGGGTCAAATGGATGTCTTGAAAGAGTGTCTTAATACTCTTCATGGAAGTGAGTGAAGCCTTATAAGCCTTAAAGTGTAGGTATAGAAGCTGATTCACTTCCAAAGCATTTGAACAAGCTGTGTAAGCTTCCCGGGGGGTTAACTGTTGACTGGTGATTAACTGTTGGCCTTCAATGTAAAAACAGTACACAAACTCAGCCAGGGTTTTTTTGGGATTAAAGGCAATGTGCATAAATGCATCTTTTATGACCTCCAAGCTGAGATCTCCTCCAAACTCTTCAATAAGGAGGCCCCTCATGTCCTCCCAAGTGACAATGGAGGGTAGTTTGGCAACTACCACTTCTTGGAAGGTGGGATGGAGACAGGTGAGGATATGATCCTTTTAGAGTTCATCAGTAGCCCTACACATTACAGTCTCGTAAATTGTTAGAAAGGCAGCAATGGTAGAGATTATAGGATCAAATATTTGTTTGAAGGTTGGCTTGTAATTTGGGTCAATGGACAAGGAAGTGGGCTGACTGTTTTCACCTGGGTTGGGGACGTTAATGTGAGGATTGTCTTCAAACTCAGATTCAGCAGCAGGTTGTCTAGCCCAGAGGAGTTAAAGGCTTTCCTCTAGGGTATCCAAGGTAGAGCTGCTCTGTCCACTAATATCTTTAGCAGTGGCAGAAGCTCCAAATTTGTCAATCTTAATTTGTTGCACCAATAAGGTGCCAGAAATCCCATTGAGGAAAGTGGTCAGGGAAGTGGTCTGAGCAACCAAGGAAATGACCTGTCCATTCATAGTCTCAGTAAAGCAGAGAGGTTTTGTACCTTGCTTTCCAATGTGTCCTGCCTATCAGCTACATCATTTGTCACTTCTGCAAGCTGATCTAGTGCACCTGCGCAGTTGACTCAGGGTTGACCTTACAAACCAGGGCAGCAACCATGATTGTCATGAGCAGGAGTATTAACAACTTCACTTTTCTCTTCATCTTCAGACTCAGAGGACAAGTCCTCAGAATTAGAGAGGTGTTGCCTTAAATACTCAATTTTGCCTCGTAAAGCAGCTACTTGATCAGTGAGCAAAGCAATGCAAGGGTCAGGCATAGGTTCAACTGGAGGGGGGTTTTGAACAGAAGATTGACGCCAAGTGATAGCCTTGAGCTTGGCTATTGCTTCCTATACCTTGGCCTCAAAGTCAGAAGGGGCCACAACAGGAGGAGCAGGAGGAATCACCTCAATAGATGCTACTCTATCATCCACATAATTTTGTACTTGATATAGAGTGTTGCCTAGAGCAGCCTTATCCAGACCGTATTAATACTGCAGATGGCATTCCTAAGTATCAACATGAGTTCCAACCAATTCAAGTTATGAATTAACATGTTCTTGGTATTGTTTAAGTTTGCCAACTAAAGTCTCAAAATCCTGGTGATGCTTCAGCAGGAAGGCTTCAATTTGTTCACACCACGCTGCTTGATGCTCATCTGATTTTCATAGTTGATCTTTGATATATCCAGGGAGCAAGGAACAAAGGGAATTCAGTGAGAAGGTTAAGTAATTCTGAGAGGCCAGTGAGTTGCACTGATTATTGGAAATACACTCAAAGAGACTATGAGACCATTCTTGATATGCCATATTCTGAGCATGGTTGGTTGAGGAAGCAGAGGCTACAGCATTTATAAGTTGGTTCTGGAATCCTAATGCAAGTTGATGGTGAACCAGGGCAGGTTGGATGAACTGGTTGATCAACACACTAATTGTATCCATGGACACCATCAGCGCGGGGGGGAACAAAGTCCAAGAGGAAGGAGTACATGTCTTCAGAAGTGTACCTGGGACAGAGACCAGGGATATTGTGAATTGCCACAGTGCCAGAGTGGAGCAGGGAGCAAGCAGCAGCACAAGCTTGCTTGTAATTGAGAGAGAAAGCTGGAAGGGAGGCCCACGCGGGCCCAGGAGACAGAACCAATACCATAGGAGTTGATGGGGCATTGGTGATGTCTTCTTCTAGAGGAGTACTAGAAAATTTAGTATGCTTGGGTACTTCAGAAACAAAGGGAGAAGAACCAGAGAATGCATATGGGAACGGGGTAACCAAGAGGCTTGCAGCCTCTGTAGTGAGCATCATTTTGTTGTGTTTGGCTCCTGGGGACAACATCCAGGAGGACACAGAATGAAATCTTTATAACAAAAGATTTTAGGTTTGAAGCTAGCCTTGGGTTAGCCTTCAGGGCAAAATTAAGGACACATACCTTAATTTCCTGGAATAAAAGATGTGAAAGTCCTTTTGTCAAAAAGGACAGGAAAAAGCTTGAAGATTATTAAAGCCAACGCAAATGTGGATAAACCTGTCTTTATTAGGAGATATGATTCTACTTAAATAGTAGACAAGGGACGGTGATCACTCATTAGAAAGACAGAGTGGCTGAGGGGATCATGTTGGGATGAGGTCATACCAGGATCAGACAAGGGAAAGTATGGTATTCCAGAATAAGTGGATATTGGCCTGGACCCATTTACAGAAAACAAGGAATTCCTGAACTCAAAAGCAAAACCAGTCAAATCTTTGCAGCTATCATTATTCAAAGGCCATATCAAAATAGCATTAGTGGCACAATTTCCAACACCAAGATTGCTTGCCTGAAATCCAAGCTCATCAAAGCTTACAAAAAGGATTCCCTGTCAAACTATAAAAGAGTCAGACCGGGATAATAAAGAAGCAAGCATGAATTTTCTGGATCCTCTACAGTAACTTGGGTTATTGCTGGTATATTCAAAGCTACAGATATATTTTAGCATTGCCAATGTACTCTACCTAATCCTATACAAGAGCACTACAGACTGCAATAGAGTAGAACTTTGAAGATAATTATGTTTATTGAAACTGGAGTACATCTAGCCAGCGGCTGCAATATATCCAGGTTTAGCTAAAAACTTCTCCCCATCCTTTCAGGCGTCTGTATCAATATATACTGTAACAACCCTTGTTCTTGTCCTTTCAGACAGTTCTCAGTGGCTATCTTTGCAATAGGTCTATCTTTGCTGGCTACGTCTATCTTGATTGGCTGTCCTTGGCACTAGTGCTGCTACCAGCTTTTATAAGGCGTACATGGCACTTCAGCTACAGCCTACACTCTATTTGTGCTAGCCCACTGGCGTTTATCAATTGGCTGTATCTTTAAGCACCTTTTATGGCATTAGGAAACTACACTGTATTCAGTTGACACTTATAAATAGTCTCAATTCTTTCTCCTACTTTAGAGGGTAAAATTCTGGTATTCCTGTTTCCCTTTTTTGTGTTTGATCAGTGATCCTTTTCTGGCTGGCAAGCCTTCTGCTTATTAATATAGGGAACAGTTGTCATTTAAACTGTCTTCATGTTAACTGTCTGCATGTTGATTGTCAAAATCAATTTTATACCCAGGTTGACACATTAGAAAAGTATAGATAAAGTTTATTATCATGTAGCCTACTGGAAGTTGACACTTTTTTAATAAGCAAAAACCTGTTTCCTGAATATTTTACTTAATAAAAATTAAGCTTCAAAAATACTTTCTATTTAACATGATCACGTGAAATCCAAAAATAAAATAAAAAATAATGCAAAGCTATCTAAAAATATAGAAAACCCCAATTCAAAAATAATTGACTATGAAATTAACTGTTTTTACTATAATTTTTTATTTACCATATAAAAAGTTTATAAATTATTTTTCAAAAAAAGCTTGATAAAAATAAAAATATTTTAAATTAAGAAACCAAAGATAAACACTTATTTTAAGAATAGTTGATATAAAAGCAACTCAAAATTACATATACTTTAGTACCAAAACAACTATTTAAGCTAGATAATCCAGGCTCTAGCATAAAAATATTTTATAAAGACTATTAATTTTTTATTACATTTTAAAACAAATTATCTTGCTAAATAATAATATTAGTTTTGAAATTAAAATTATAAAATAAAATATCAGAAAGAGCCAAAATAAATTATTATAAACTAACTTAGAGGTTTGTTGCAAGAGAGTACAGTGGCAATCTTGCTTATCTGCTCCCCAAGTTCAGATAGCTTGTACTTATTCTTGACAACTTACTTAAGCAACTCTTTTAAAATTCTAGCCTTGCACTGTCTTCTCCTCTTTGGAGCCACTACTTTTATATACCAAAGGGAAGAGAAAGTCTTCCCCTGTTCAGCCTTAAGGTGCTCAAAGAAATTGTTGTATCTGGGATTCACCCTAAAGGAGAACTTTAGATGTTTATGTCAGTTTTCTAGGCACAATGTTGTCTTCATTTTTCTTTGAGGACAGCTTGGTTGCAATTCCAGCTTGTCTTTGCTGTTGGCTTGCCCCTGCGGTTGACCACCTTGCGGCCCACTCATTGCAGCTCATAGTAGTCAAAGAAGGGTTGGAACTCAGCTTCATGGCTCAAGGAATAAAGGTCATTACAGAGAAGCTCAAATCCTTGGCCAACATGCTCAGGCTTAATAAATGCCAGAGTAACAAACTTCTGGATAAAAATTTACATTTACCAGTTTTATTCTGCCATGTGAGAAAGATAAGAAGGGTCTTGCCTTTAAGGTGTCTATTAATGGACTTTTGGTAATGAAAGAAATATGCTTGTATCTCACCATTGAAATTTTTATAAAGGCATTGTGATTAGCTGTCTCATATTCTATGATAATAATCTTGGGGCTAAGGGCTCTGTCATGTTCCTTCTTTTCAGCAGCTAGGGTGACCTCATCTTTATCAGTGTCATCAGGACTGGCCCTTGTTGACAACCAGGATTCTTTTAAGTCTCAGTGGGAATAGCTTTAAGACCCTCCTTTAGAATCTTGAATGCTCTTAGGTAAATCTCCTCTTGGGCTCTAAGAAAAAAAATAGGCAAAGGTAAGGACTTTATCATCAAGCTGAGCATACACTACCCACAGCTGATAGAATAACTTAGGGCATGTTGCAAATATTCCATCACAGAGCCAAGCCTCAGTGGCACACAGTTGCTCTAGATTATTATAGGTGGCATAACATATGATACTTTCTTTTACATCAGGTCCAACATTGTGAAGCAAGAACTGTTCATTGTCTTGGGTCATCTGCAACTCAGGAGTAAGTGCCAGGTCTTTTGGTTTTGGTTATACTTATTCCAATTGGGTTTAGCTCTTGGTGTCTATCATAGATATTGTCATGAATGACATTTCAATACTTGTATTGAAAACTCAAGAATTGAACCCCAGTCCTCTGAAGGTGGATTGGTCTCCCAGGACAGTCCAGGACCCACCAACTTGTTAAGCCACAGACTTGAATTGTTAAGTTGTCCCACAACCCACCGGCTTAATAATGAGAATTCCCTGAATGGTTGTCAGATTGCTGCTAAACCGGTGTCACTGAAGATCCATACCTACGCAGGAGATGTGGTATTCCTAAAGGAGGTTGAGAAAAGACCTAATACTAGGCCTGCCAACAAACAGCAGCTGTTGCCAGTCTCCAATCCAGAAAAAGTATTGCAATTGGCCAGCTCAGATGACATGGTGAACAACAACTTCAAAACAAAGCATTGCCACTTCTGTTCTCCAGAACCAGTCCAGCCAAGACCCGCCAAATCAGTGCTACTGAGGACCAAGATCTAATCAGAAGCCGTGGCTTGGGCAATACCCACTATTAGCCCTGTCAATAAGCACCAACTGCTGCCAGTCCTTATTCCAGAAAGAGGAATGCAATTAGCCCACTCAGGTGACATGGTGAACCACAGCAGCAAAATTAAGCATTGCCACTTCTTTTTGCCAAAGTGTACCCAACCAGGACCTGATGCTCTCCAGACCCTAAGCCAAGATCCATGCCCTACTGGCAAACCGCACATGGACCTGAAGCCCGCAAAAAGCAAAGAAGCAAAATCACATGGTATAAGAACGCTGGCAGTGTGGTGATGACCACATTGTCATTTTTGATAATAAAGTTTTTTGAACCTTTGGTTTGAAAAAAACCTTATCTTATCTAGTCTTAGTGATCTTTTTATCTTAACTCTGTCCAAGTAGACAACCAGGCAACTGCCCCCTCCAGAGATCAACCTGCCAAACTGCCACAGGTATTATACTGTCCCGCTGGAGCTCCTTTAGACCTGTGCATTTTACTGAATATCCGCCCAACCTGGCCTACTCAGAGTACAATTTGGAATATATCCTCATTTCCAATCTCTTGGCAAGGACTAGAGAAACAAAATACATAGGACGTGAAGGAAAGAGGATTGAAATACCACCCTTATTGTTAAAAGACAAGTATAATTACCTGCCAGTGTACTTTGTTCTCATAACTCTGCCTTTAACCTCTTGACCGGACTTCCCAATGCAACCTACTGCTGCAGCAAAGACCACCTCTACCCAACTGTTTGGAGTGCTCTATATTACTTTGACAGGATTTGTGGATTCCATAGTCCCTAAATCTGGACCCTGGTCCTTACTTGAACAATCTGTATCTTACATTATCAAGCTAGCACCCATTCTATGGTGGGCTTTACCTGCTGGCTTAGCCACACCCCATCCTGAGCCGCACAATGCCTCTACCTATGCCTGGCTTCCTGACAGATATACTTAACAAGTTTTTCACGGTCAGGGATAAATTTAAAATTATCTTTGCTCAAGTTCTTGGTGGCTTTTACTTCCAGGTGAGTTGCTTTAATGTCATTTGATACTGGGACCATTTGGCATAGGTATCATTTGAGAAGCTTCTCAATCAAAGTGATGGGAGGCATGCAGGTATGTCCTAACCTTGGGTGAGTTGTGCTGGGCAGCTTCTGTATTCATATGTGTAATGTTTGCTCTTGCTTCCTTGTTTTCTATTACAGTCAAACACATAGCCATCACTGACCATGCTTGGGTCACATTTGACTGACATTAATGGAAAGATAATGGGAATCTCTTTGGAATCCTGAATTAGACCTTTTCATTGCAAATATTGTGGGCTTTTAGGGCATCCCATGTCCCAGGAGGGGTGTGTTAAAACCAGGAAAGTACTCATGTTGCTCATCATCTTCATGTTTGCCAGAGAAGGCTAGGAGAGGACTTTAAGTATGCCTATTTTTTCTTCTTGATGGGATCTTTATCTTCCTCAGACTCATGCCAGCTATGGGAGGTGAAACCATCATCAGATTCCTTTACAGAGGCAAGGTGTGGGGTTTTTTCATCCTTTTTAAGCTACTTTTTAAGAACTTTATTTGTAGAAAAAGAATCCTAGGTCTTAACAGTGTCCTTGGCAGTTTTTTATTGATTTTTTCTTCATAGGCTGGGGTTTCTTTGACTTATCCTATAAAAAAGGGATCAGAGAAATAACTGTGAGTAAAATAAAAAAAATGAAAGTTAAAGCTGAAAATATATCAAAGTGTGGAGAATTATTTTGAAGCTATGTTGCAAAATCTTCAATTACTCCCTCTCAGGGAATTAACGCTCCAAGTAAATCACCAAATGGCTCACCAAATCGCTCACCAGCCAGTCAATAAACTGGTGGCACCATTATCAGTCAACCACCAATGACAGAATCACTCAATCCAGGTCTTTAATGAAACACAACTTGATTAGGCCTCGTGACTCAAGAGAAACATTACTCAGATAAGCCCCATGACCTCCATGATGTGCATGGACAGCATGTGGCTTATCATGATACTATATATTATCCTAAATTTATATTCAATAAAGTATTATTATCTTCATAAATCTTCCTCTTATTTTGTTTTATTACACTTCCCAGAAGTATAAAATTGACAGTGGTAGCACAGGTAGGTTATCCATACCTACCAAACTCAAAGGAAAAATTCCTCCCAAGAAAAGAACCCAAACAATGGTACTCCCTAACAACTGGAGAGATTAAAAAGTAGGACAAGACGTTCCCACAGGCCTTGTCATCTACAATAACGTTCTTGTGCCCATCAATCAGTACAATGCTCTCAAAGCCCGCAGACTGTTGCCCACCACACCAACTACAACAGTGCCTCCGCAGCCTGAGATACCCAATATTGTGTTTCAACGCCTGTGCACTGCTGAAATTGGCACCTTTGCAGGACTAAGCCTCAAAAACGCCTCTCTCTGGATCAACAGTACAAAAACAAATTTGAACAAGTGGACTACCCTCAAAGACTCTGGGTCAGCAAAAATTGCCCTTTGCGTCAAAGGAACTGCTTCACGTTTTATAACCAAATGGCTAGCTCAGCACCCTGACAAGAAGGAGAATCAGGAGATGTTCAGAGCTGTGTTCCTCAAAAAGTTCTCCAGGAAAGATTCTGATTTTGTAATCATGACTGAGCTCTGAACCTTCAAAATGACAGGAACTATCAAGGAGTACATAGCATAATATGAAGGACTTCATGACCAAGCACCCAACACCATCAACTTTGATGAACCTGCGCCGCGCCTAGACTTCTAGAATGGTCTTCCCACACACATTAGATGTCAGTTTGATAAGACTTGCTTCAAGAACCTTGAGGATGTATTCTTAGAGGGAAAACACGCAGCTCAGAAGTCTGACAATCTACACGCCACCAACAAGCACAAGGAAAACCCTGCAGCTAAGAGAGAACCTCACCCAATAAGCAAAATAACTGAGTTAACAATACCCATACTCAAACCAGAAATTACACTGCACATGCTAAACAGGCCAGCACCAAAGATACCAACAAGAAGGGAAAAGCTCAGGGGAGTGCTTAGGTGAGTTGCCCTCCCCCAATTCACAAGACTTGTACAGAGAACAGGACATGGATTCAATCACCATGATCCAAGTACCCTCCAGCAATCCTCTACTGTTTGCCGCCCAAACTGGAAATAAACTCCTCACTTATCATTTCTGCTTTTGCATATATCAAGGCACAGCACTATTCAACACTGGAGCAGATCAATCCCTCATCAACAAGAGCTTTGCAAACCTCATGAAGTTGCCTACCATTTGAAGTAGCGTCAAGAGGGTCATCATGGCAGACAACCAAAGCACACCAGTCACCCAAAAGGCAAAATCTTTTTGCGCCCAAATCAGAGACATACAGACTACGCTCAGTGGCCCAATCATACCAATCCCCAAGTATGATGACATACTTAGCCTAAACTGGATGAGAAAGAAAAAAACCTCATATCAACTGGGACAGTGCCACCCTCACCATACAGCAAGGAGAAGTCCACCACCATGTATACCCAACACACCTTGACACACTCATGAGGGATCACATATTTTTGAAAATCATGGAAACAGAAGAAGAAACTGACCCTAGCAAAATCAATTAGAGTACCTGTATGTACAAGGTTATCTGCTTCAAAAACATGGAAAATTGATACAAACAGGCCCCTATTAGAGACCAGATAAGCAGTGAATTCCCCTCTGTATTCCAAGAGACACTACCTGGGTTATCCCCTGATTGGGGTATACAACACAAAATTGACCCAAAAGGGAATGTACCTAAAGCACAACCCATCTACCGCCTCACACCACAAGAAGAGACGCTCTAAAAGCTTACCTTGACAAAGTACTCAAAAAAGGCCTCATCAGACCCTCAAAGTCACCATTTGGTGCCGCTGTCTTCTTTGTAGCAAAGAAAGATGGTGGCCTCCGCCTGGACACAGACTACAGGGCCGTCAACGAGGTCACAATAAAGAACAGGTATCTCCTGCCCCTAATTGACAACCTTTTTGATGCCCTGGGGGGTCCCAAATCTTCACAAAAATTGATTTGACAGCAGGTTACCACCAGATTTTCATGAAACCTGAAGACATTCCAAAGACCACATTTTGAACAAAGTATGGATCTTTTGAATGTATTATCCTCAATTTTAGAATGACAAACGCTCCCAGTACTTTTGTAACCTTCATGAATAAAGTCTTCAAGGAACAAATTGGAAAAAGAGCAATTATCTACCTGGACAACATCATCATTTATAGTTCCAATCTGCAACAATACTAGGAAGACGTCCCCTCAGCTCTCTGTACCCTTAAAGAAAACCAATTGATTGCCAAGCCATCCAAATGTGAGTTCTTCTCAATTTTACTTTTATTCCTCGGCCATATCATCAGCAAGGACGGTATTAAACTGGACCCAGATAATATATGTGCTCTAACAGAGATGCCAACCCAAGAAACAAGAGCAAACTCCGCTCTTTCCTTGGAATCATAGCCCATGTATACAGGTTCATCCCTGACTGAGGTGCCCTAACAGCTCCTTTGTCAGCTATCACCAGGAAAACAGACAAATTTGTCTGGAAACCCTTACAAGATCAACATTTCTGCCAACTAAAAGAACACATGGGTACCACCCCCATCCTACAATACCCAAACTGTGAGGGTATCTATGAGCTAGAAACCAACGCCTCCAACTATGCCATAGAAGGAGTCCTCTGCATCCAAACGGCCCAAAATGACTTCAATCCCGTGGCATATGAATCAAGGAAGCTATCAGACAGCAATCAAAGATACCCCATACACAACAAGGAATTGGTTGCCATTATACACTGCCTCATGAAATGACGATGCTATCTGGAAGGAGCCCAAACATTCAAAGTACTCACAAACCACAAGTTGTTGATATTCTTCAAAACAGAACAAAACCTGTCAAGGAAACAAGCCAAGTGGATGATTCTCATACAGAGATACCCCATGCAAATCAAATATAAGCCAGGCAAAGAAATGCTTACTGCAGACGCCCTGTCAAGGCTATACAATAAACACATCCTCTGCACTGATGGCAAACCCAACTGGCTCATATTAATCATGGGGAATCTCTAATAATGGCTCCCATCTGGCACATCAATGGAGATCCAAGAGAAAGTCCTCAAGAACAAACATCTGTTCAAAAACGTATATGGTACCCTTCACTGAATCCTTCCAAATGGTGACACTGTACCCTAAGTCCCGTCAACACAAAAGATTGACACAATCCTCCAATATCACAGAGACCTGGAACACACCTGTAGCAGAAACTTGCATGAATACCTCAAGACACGCTACTAGTGGCCCAACATGCTAGATGATATCAGAGAGGTACTGGAACAATGTGAAGTCTGTGAGAAGTACACCCAAACCAAAGCACCAGCCAAGTCAGTAGTACCTGTATCCATCACACAACCCTTCAAGGTATAGTTATTGGATATTTTGGGACCTATGCCCGGTGAAAGCAAAGGCAAGAAGTACACATGACACCTATTGACTATGAAACCAGATGGCCTTTAGCTAAAGCCACAACAGAGCACAAAGGCAATGATGTGAGACAATTCATTGGCAAAGAGATCATAGTAAAGTTTGGGAAACCTGACCTCCTGATCACAGATGGAGGCACTGAAATTAAAGCTATTGACACCAATATCTACCTTGTCAGGCAATCACCATAATTAACTCATTCAGTAAGTCAACATTATTTTAGCATTTATCCACCTGAAGCGGGCATTTCCAAAACTAAGCTAATTTTTCATAGTGAATTATTAAGTCAGAATTACAAAATTAAAAAGGAATAGGCATTATGCAACACCATTTAAACAAAGGCTTAATTTTAAGCCAAAAACCTAATATATTTTACTATGAAAATGTAAGCTTCTTTGTACTTTTACATTAAGGTCAACAACAGTAAGTAATATCTGGATGTTGACACCAAATAAGAATCCATAAATTTCTTAATAAAATACAAAATATCCTAAAAATAACTATTTTTATATTTCATACTACCGTTTTTATTAAATATATATTGCTATAAGCATTGAACAAAGACATATGTCAACTTTCAAAGTGTTCTTTGTATTATTTAGATATTTACTGTTATTTTAAACTCACTGGATAAACTATAGCTTATTTCTGGAAGTCCACTTAAGCCAAAACGCATATGTTAAAACTAGAAAATATTATGTATTTATAATGCTGACTTTGTGTCAAATCAACGTTTCACCTAAATTGAAACAAAGGGGTTTGGCTAAGCAAACAAAGTGACATAATTTAACCAAGATTTAATAGGAGAGTTACTATAAAAGAAAAGTGACTGCCTGAATGTTGACACCTTCACTGGTTTATTATTAAAACACTGCTGCTTAACAAAAAGCACACATACAATGGTATGGTGATTCAGGCCAAAGTACCCAGGGCAATACTTTATATTTCCCTCTACAATCCCTATTATTTAGTTTTAATAAGTTATATATGCAAATATTTAAATTTTCAAATCTAAAAATAATCAATTTCGGCCTTAAAAACCAACTCCAGAAAAAATTAACTAAGTTTTATATGTGATTTATATAGTGTTTTTCTAGTTTGATGCTGACCGTCAGTATGTTGATGTCAAAATCAAAGAGTTTTTTATGCTGACAAACTAAATTAAATACTATTGACTATTGTGACTACCAGAATGTCAGCTTTTTATTTAAACATGGTTTTTCTATTCTTTACTAATAAACTAGCTCTAAAATTACTTTCCATACTTCTATAAACTATTTAATTCATAACAAAAAAATAAAACAAGTGATTATTATTTAATTTTATTCATGTTTCACATGATTATTCTTACTTTATAAACTATACTCTAATTATTGTAGGACAAATTTTTTAAGAAGCCACAAAAGAGCCCCAAGTCAACCAAGAAAGTGACAAAGCCTCTGGAAAGGCCCAAAGTCCCTACCCCAACAAAAAACTAGCCAAAGAGCCCTCAAAAAAACAGAAGACAAAGGAGAAGACGCCAGACCCTGAAAGCAAAGAGCCCTCCCCTGCCCCCTCCTCTTCTACAAGCTAGTATCAATCAGAAGGAGATGAGGTTCCACTAAACAAGAAAGGAAGAAAGAAGATACCCAAGAGTCCAGAACCCCAGTCAAGCCCAGATGAATCAAGCTCAAAGGAATCAAGCCCCAAGGAATCAAGCTCATCCCAGTCCAAGAAGCGCAAGAATCCAACTCCAGATAATTCCCCTCCACTGCCCAACAAATCTGCACCTCCATCCTCCTCATCAAGTATCAATAAAGAAGATACTGATGATTACCTGTCTGACTATCATCAAGCACCAATTGGCCCCTGGGATCCCCTAAAGGTTCAAAATATATGTATTGTCAAAGGAGAGTTTAAGCTCCCAAAGAAGTTCACTTGGGTTTTCCCTCTAATGTCTGTCAAAGGAGGTGCAAGTTTAGTCTGTGATGGCTATGTTTTCAATTGCAACAATCAGAAGAGAGAAGGAAGAAGCAAGCATTTTGTATGTGAAGATAGAAGCTGCGCTGTCAGGATCAATACAGAAGGATGGGATAAAGCCACTAGTGAAAAAGGAGAGCACACATGCAATGCTCCAATCAATATTATTGAAAAGCTTCTAAAGTGGTACCTCTACCAAATGGTCCCAGTCTCCAAAGACGTCAAGGCTTCTGATCTGGCATTTAAGGCCACAATACACCTAAGTAATAAAAACCTGAAGCTCATCCCTGACTGCAACCAGTTAGTGAAGTACATATGTGACAAACACCGTGATCTATTCCCCCATAAGAAATCTGACATTGTCCAAGGAGAGTTAGTATTGACAGAGGAATTAAAGATGTTCAATGGTGATGAGGTATTCCTTTTACATGATAATGGGCCTACAGTAGAGGCAAGAATTATATGCTATACTACACAACAGAACCTGGAACAGTTAAGAGATTCAGAGAACTGGTTATGTGATGGTACCTTTGAAGTATGCCCCTGCCTTTTTTTTACCAACTATGGGTTGTACATTCCCTTATTAAAGGCAAGGTGCTCCCATTTGCCTACTTTCTGCTTCCTGGGGCAACAGAAGAGATCTACATAAGGACCTTTAAAATTCTTCAGGAGGGCATAAATCCCTACCCAATAATAGAAAGAGTCCCCCTGGCCATAAAACTAGAGTCAATCTGAATGATGATGAAAAGGATTAAGCCACCCTTGCTGAAGAACAAGAAGCTCAAGATAAAGCACTTGGCCCCTCAACTATAATCATGGGCTATGAAACTGCCCAGTATAATGCTTTTTTAAACACCTTTGATGGAGAGGACCAGGGGTGTTTTTTATTATTGACAGGATGTCAACAGGCAACTAAAGAGTCTACCTGAGCTCAGCAAGCTCCACCATCTAGATACATCAGGAAAGTGCAAGTTCTTAATTCAGCAGTTTGTAGCACTAGCCTTTGTAAATCCAGAGCATTCTGGACAAGCCTTTGAGCTCCTATGCCAGGATACATATGCCAGGAAACATGATGGTGCCTTCTACCCTTTCATTATATATTATGAACTGCAGTGGATTGGATGTAAGGTCACTAAGCGCTGGAGCAAGCCCAGAGCCAAAGCCAACTGGAACTGCTACCAGGCAGTTTTCAAGGATGAGATGAAAACTACTTTATTTTTGGAGGGCTGGCATAAGCATATCAAGTCCTCCTTTGGCTCAAGCCCAGATACAACACCTTCTACAAGCACCTCAAAGCCCAACAGGGGAAGACTGCTGCATCCATCAGAGATATTGAGAACCGCCCATCCAAGAAGAAGAGAACCACCAAAGAGAAACAGTATCAAGAGAAGATCAAGGACATTGTCAAGGCCAAATATAAGCTTTCAGAGATTGGAGAATACATCAAGAAGATTGCCACAGTTCTTAATGGCAACCAGGTGATCACAGTCTATCTTTTTAATTAAATTTATTGAGTATTGCCTAATTTTTTATATATTTCTTATATATTAAGTATACTATTTTTAAATAAATAGTTATTCTAAATAACTCATTAATAATTTATGATACTGTTTTTATAAAATCATTGAGTTTCTATTGATAGTTTGATGCTTTAGACTGTATTACATGGCCTATATTGGTATTTTACTAGTGAATTATATGTTTTTTGTAGTTTTTCAATATGGAAAAACCTTTATATTACTGTTTCTGATTGTTATATTTTCCTATAATACGTGTAATTTTATGTAGTATCTTTTTGTGTATTGGTTTTTTTGTTTTTATAAATGGGAAAAAATTAATATAGTAAAGATAGCTAATTTTATAGTGAATTAATTTTAAGTGTATTTTTATGAATTTTTTTATTTTTATGTATAATTTATTATGGAATTTTTAAAATCTATGTTGTCACATCACCCTAAAAAGTATCTTGAAGCTTAATTTTTATTAAGTAAAATGCTTAGGAAACAGGTTTCTGCTTATTAAAAAAGTGTCAAGATTTAGTTTTCTGCATGAGTTAAAACTTAATTCTGTTTTTCCAATGCTGTTGACATTAAAGTATTTTTAATTCTGATTGTTGAAATATAGTAAGTTGACTTGTGAAACAAGTTAATTCTGGTGGTTGCCCCTCACCAAGAACGGACTAAACACGTCACAGCCAGCCCTTATCACCCACAAGCAAATGGACAAGTAGAACAACTAAGCAGCTCTCTAGTGGAAGCCCTCAGTAAGTTATCTGCCAAAAATCAAAAAGCCTGGGTCACTATGCTACCAACCGCCTTTATGGTCTGCAGAACATGAGTCAACTGCAAAACGGGCAAAAGCCCTTATGAACTTGTCTATGGTTAGAAACCCTCACTTGTCAGTACAGCCACAGGACCACAGTTATCTCTGCCCAAAAAGATGCCAGACAATAGTGACTCTAACTTACAATGCACTAGAAAAGATCAAGAAGAAATAGAACACAAAAGAGTTGAGAGAGAAGCAATCCCCCTACAGCAGGAAAGATCTCAAGTCAGGGACAAGATCTGGTTCATCAATCACAATCAACACAAACTAGACCAAGGACTACGTGGACCAGGCATTGTCATGGAAGTTAAACCCAACAATACCTACATGATCAAAGGAATTGGAGCTCAAACCAAACTGAAATGTATTAACCACAACCAACCCCGCTTGTGTAAGGTAAGAACAGCCCAGAAAAATTCAAGGCTCCCTGTACCCAACACCAAACTGGATCAATACCAAGCCCACATACCAGATACTCTCAAGAAAGTTCCCAAGGTTCCACCTTCTAGAATCCCAGGAGGAGATGTCACAGCATCTTTGATTACTCTCTCTTGGGGAATTAACGCCCCAAGTAAATCACCAAATGGCTCACCGGCCAGTCAATAAACTGGTGGCACCATTATCAGTCAACCATCTATGACGGGGATCACTCAATCCAGGTCCTAAATGGAACACAACTTGATTAAACCTTGTGACTCAAGAGGAAAATTACTCAGATAAGCCCCATGACCTCTATGACGTACATGGACAACATGTGGCTTGTCATGATACTATATATTATTCTATATTCATATTCAATAAAGTATCATTCTCTTCTTAAATCTTCCCCTTATTTTGTTTATTTTATTTCCCAGAAGTATAAACTCAACAACTATGCAAAAAACCTTCAATATTATTAAGATATGTAGTATTGAGGCTTTTTATTAAGAGAAATTTGGACAAAACTACATTTAAATGTTTAGTGTTGACATTTTAAGTGTTGAAATGTATTAAAATTTTGATTCTAGACAGTTGTCCAAAAATATTGTGTTAATTCTGACAGTTGACTTGTAGAAATTCAGTATTATTAGGGTAAATTACTATTTAAAAAACCTAAAAATCTTAATTAAATTAAGATAAGGTTTGAAATATAAACTGAAAATAGGCTATTTGGTGTTTGGGTGTAATAAAGTTATATTCATATAACTTTTAGAAATTAAGCACTACATATTATAATAAGTAGTTTTATTATTATGTGAAGTTTTGGGGTCCTAAGCTTACCTTTCTGTAAGTTAAAATTGTTAAGCTGTGTCTTTTGCTTATTAATATTAGTGAAGGTGACAACTTTGACAGAGTTGGCTTTCTTTTATAGTGGACCTATTATTAAATCTTGCTTAAATTATGTCATTGTGTTTGCTTAACTTATTCCCCTTGTCACACTTTTGCTTTTGAGTGGGTTTCCTTTGTGTTGGCTTAAAATGATACCATATAAAACCTAGTTTTAACCTATAAAATCTGGCTTAATTCAATGTTTAAGGTTAACCAGAACATGTCCAGTGGTTTCAAAGCTATAGTAAAATACTAATATAATATACAACAAAGCTTGAAATTTCAATCCACTATATCTAAAAAGACTATGAAACAAAGGGCCAAATACAAATATAAATATCAGTTATAAGTAAAGATATTCTGGAGTCTGTTTATTTTTATTAAGAAATATTATAAGCTGTTATTTTTTGTCAACATTGTATAGATTCATTATTGAAGTTGAGCTTAAATTTAAAATATAATTTGAAATTTTTCATAGTGTTTTTCTTCTTTTTTTGTAATAATAATTAAGCCTATTCTTAGTTGCTGTCAACATTAGCTTTTTTTCTCATTAATTATCAATTTTGACTATGAAATGCAATATAAAAAATTAGTTTATTCAGAGCACAGCTAGTAGGCTTTGGCTTAAGTGCCAAATTAAAGTCAACTGTTCCCTTAATACAACAGTTCAAATTGGGGATTATATGCCGTATAGTATCTGACTCAATCCAATATCAACCCTAGGATTATCTGCAGTTTAATACTGACTTGAACCATTAAGGAACCAATTTTCTGCCGTGTAATGATGATGCAAACTTGGTACTTCCTAGCTTTTTTTACATCACTTGTTTGATATACGCATATACACTTTTCAGGATGGGTGGGGCTGAGTTGATACAACATCCAGTATTATAGTATAAGATATATACAATTGATGATCTAGTGATAACACAGCATGTAAATACTGATAATTACTATAGCAGCTGACAATTATACGCTGTATAATAGACATATCAATTATAATAAACTATTGGTTTTATGGCATATAATCACTACACTTAAAAGAATGATAATTTAGGGATCATACAGTGTGTAACTATTAAGATATGTGTAAAATGATTAGCCTGATCATTTGTGGTCAATCAGCCTAATCTCACACCAATCATTGCCCAAGAATTTAGGCCAAGTAACCCTTGCCCTGTCAAATCTGGGTCCCCTTATTCCTGAAGCCCCCCAAAACTTCAAATTATAACCAATGAAGTGATAGAGGAGATCTTGACCCTCAAGAAGAGTGGCATAAATTTGCAGAAATTACCACTTGGCTTTAATTTACCAAGTCAGTGACAAAGGTGTGAGTTCCAAGCCCTCTTGAAGAGAGGTGGTGAAAAGCTTGCCTAGAAGCCAAAGAAGCAGGTCAAATCCCAGATTGTGAATGCCTATCCTCTAATGCTTGGCATCCTCTAGCAGGACCTTTACCTCTGGTTGACTAAGGCCGTTGCCTACTTAGGCTCCAAGGCATTTTCATTGCAAGCCGCATAGCACAGCTCTGGTGCATGGGATTTTAGTCAGCGTTCTGATTCTGATCAATCAGCTGGCTAATGAGTTGGATGATGGCTCTAGTTTGCCCTATGACCCTGTGATTGGTGCCACTGTCACCTGCTGCCTGTCATTTATTTTGGAGAATTTCATATTTATATCCTATTATAAATTGACATTACAAGTTCAGAATTATGGTTTCTTGGTAAAAAAGAACACCCCCAAGGGTAAAAAGAAGGAACCAGAGGGAATTGTAATTGGTGTGTTCCTTAAAGTTTTCTCAAACGGAACTAAATTTTACTAGACTACAACCAGTTACACCAATGGTTACTGGTACTCAAAATTCTCTCTGATCTTCTCACCACCTGGGGCTTGGCCAATACCAAATTCCAAAGTTTTCTGAACCACCAAGAAGAGTGCGCTGAAGTGGCCTCTGAGAAGATCTAAGCAGGCAGTCACAATGACTTAACTTAGTCCATCAGTCATGCTGATATTCACCTGGGTGATATGTGGTTCTTTAATATTAGGGACACCCTCTGTGGGCGCAACCCCACAACCTTCAGCCAGGTGGTTAGTGTGGCCAATGACCCCACTATGCTGTTTCTCTGTTAGAAGGTCACTGTCATGTTTACCAAGATGGCCCTGAACTCTCACAGCAGCAGTCAATCACCAAAGGACCCACAGCTGCCCCTTGTTTTCCCTGGTGTACAAGCCAATTGCTGTCCTCCCAGAGTCTGAATATGATGTCATGTACAATCAATTTCTCCAAGCCAATCAAGGCACTCAATTAACCCTGGGCTCTCCAGCTGCCCCATTCCCCAGCCAACCAATCCAGTTGTTTGTAACCCACCCCAGCCAATCAGATCTCCCACTTAACCCAGTCTACCACCTAGTTTGCCCCATCCCCTCCCCATTTTGCCCAATAAAACTTGCCCCCAACAATTTTTAGTATTTAATTTATATTGGTTTAACTTTTATGTATTTTTTATTGTTATAATATACATTTTACATGTAACTACAGTGATGATTAATTTTAATCATGCCACAAGTTAAATTTGGCTGCTTTAATATTTATTAATTATATTGTTTTCTATTATAACTTTAATATATTTGAAGTGCTACAATAAAGTAATTTTAAAAACTACAAGTGCTACAGACCAGCCAATTAAAATGGGCGTACATGTGGTGTCTTTGTGCTTGGCTCAGACCAGACACACCTCAGTTATTGCACCTGGTTTAACTTAATGAAATAATCTTGTTGAAAATAAGACATGTCTTTGTTTGAAAATTGGCACACTAACTTGTGGTCAATTTATCACCAGAGAGCCCAGTGGTCTGGTGCTAGATTGACCACAAGTTAGTATGCCAATTTTCAAACAAAGACATGTCTTATTTTCAACAAGATTATTTCATTAAGTTAAACCAGGTGCAATAACTGAGGTGTGTCTGGTCTGAGCCAAGCACAAAGACACCACATGTACGCCCATTTTAATTGGCTGGTCTGTAGCACTTGTAGTTTTTAAAATTACTTTATTGTAGCACTTCAAATATATTAAAGTTATAATAGAAAACAATATAATTAATAAATATTAAAGCAGCCAAATTTAACTTGTGGCATGATTAAAATTAATCATCACTGTAGTTACATGTAAAATGTATATTATAACAATAAAAAATACATAAAAGTTAAACCAATATAAATTAAATACTAAAAATTGTTGGGGGCAAGTTTTATTGGGCAAAATGGGGGAGGGGATGGGGCAAACTAGGTGGTAGACTGGGTTAAGTGGGAGATCTGATTGGCTGGGGTGGGTTACAAACAACTGGATTGGTTGGCTGGGGAATGGGGCAGCTGGAGAGCCCAGGGTTAATTGAGTGCCTTGATTGGCTTGGAGAAATTGATTGTACATGACATCATATTCAGACTCTGGGAGGACAGCAATTGGCTTGTACACCAGGGAAAACAAGGGGCAGCTGTGGGTCCTTTGGTGATTGACTGCTGCTGTGAGAGTTCAGGGCCATCTTGGTAAACATGACAGTGACCTTCTAACAGAGAAACAGCATAGTGGGGTCATTGGCCACACTAACCACCTGGCTGAAGGTTGTGGGGTTGCGCCCACAGAGGGTGTCCCTAATATTAAAGAACCACATATCACCCAGGTGAATATCAGCATGACTGATGGACTAAGTTAGGTCATTGTGGCTGCCTGCTTGTGTTTTTTTTGGAGGCCACTTCAGCACACTCCGTTTGGTGGCTCAGAATATTTGGAATTTAGTATTGGCCCAGCTCCAGGTGGTGAGCAGGTCAAGAGGAATTTCCTGTACCAGTAACCATTGGTGTAACTGGTTGTAGTATGGTGGAATACTGTCCCTTTTGGGGAAACTGCAAGGAATGCACCAATCACATTCCCCTGTGCTTTCTTCCTTTTGCCCTTGGGAGCGTTCTTTTCACTCAAAGTGTGTGTAAATTTGGGCTATCTAAATTAGCTAAATCTACAAGCTAAAGTTTATCAAAAATAAATTATATAAAAACTACTAATACCACTAAACTATTTAAGGCTTACTAAACACCAACTTCAACTGATAAATAAAAGATAATATCAAAGTATTTGTTAGGTGTAAGGTTAAAAGCTGTGTTTTTTAAACTCACATAGGTCAATAATAAGCCTGAGTTTTTAGCTCCACCAGTTGAATCCAATTGCAATTGAGGAAATCAACTTAAAGAATACATTGTCAAATTGTATCAATGTATTAATTATAATTATCTTAATAGCAATTAGAGTGGAGTACTCAATATTGCAACAAGGTGCCATAATCATGGAACTGCAATGACAATTTATAATAGGATATAAATATGACATTGTCCAAAATAGAGGACAGGCAGCAGGTGATGATGTCACCAATTGCAAGGTCATAAAGCAAATCAGATCCATCATCTGACTCATTGTACAGCCAATTGGTCAGAATCAGAACACTGACTACAACCTCATGCATCCAGAGCTGCACTATGCGGCTGGTAATGAATATGCCCTGGAGCCCAATTAGGCAACAGACCTCAGTCAATCAGAGGTTTGGATCACGTTGCAGAAGGTCAATCATGAAGGGATATGTGGGGTTCCTGGTCGCCAGTCCCCAAAGTGTGTCCTGGGTCATAGCCAGGGACTGGCTTGGAGGAGTTGTCATTCCCCAGCAGTGGTGAGTGGTTTTCTAGAAGCTTATACCTAGCCTGCATAAAGGCAAACTCTTTCAGCACTTTTCCAATTACTAGGCAGGCATCCCCACCATGCACCTATACTTCAGCGGGCGCCAACCCCTCTGTGGGCCTATACCAGTCTTACAACAACCTAGTAAATTCATTCCCTATAAATTCCCTTTTCCTATATGTCATCTCAAGATGCCTAGTCAATCTCTCCCACTCCTCCTGGGAAGACTTACTATTGACAAATCTCCTACAACTTTGCCAATAGATATCTTCCTCCCCTTGTCTAGGGTAAAAGATATGGGGTAGCTCACTCATAGAGCTTGTACTTTGATCACTAGAAAAACTGGGCAGGAGTTGTAATAGGCTTTTATTCATGGTCAGAAGGAAGATCCCCTTAGAAGCCTTCTGATATAATGCCTGAGTAAGGGAAACAATATGATTTTGCCAATACTTGGAGTCCTCTAACAATATCTTGGACTTCTTGTACTTGGTCTTGGGCTCTGGTGTTCTGTTCCAGCTCTGGCTCCTTATCCTTAGCTCTGGCTGCTTTATCTTGGGCTTCTGTACCTTTAGCTTGGTCTTCAGCTCATTCTGTAGTCATTGTGGCCTTTTTAATCCACTTGATTCAATCCCTTAAGAGCCTCAAATAGTTTATCTTTTATAGCTCCTTGTTTCAATCCAAAATCTCTCTCAGAACTCTTGTTTTCCAAAGCTTAAACTATCAGTTTGTTCTCTCTATAATATATTAAACTTAATAACTTACTTCAGCCAATGAAAGCCCTGAATTTTTTGCTTCTGCTCCTCATTTTTCAGACTTTAACTCTCAAGTCAAAGCCCTCAAAACAATAATTAAATAAACTACAGCTCACAGCCAATCATACGCCTTGATTCAACTATTTTACAAACAGTTTACCCAAATTTACTGCTGTTGAATATGGTTCAAAATTGAAGCTGTCTTGCTCCAGGTAAACAACTGCTCTGTGTTCTGGACGGTTTCACCATTGTGGTGCAGGGTCCCACTCCCTAGTATTGCCATATTTGGACTGATTCCTGATTTGGAAAAGTATAAGGGGAACTGCTGCCCTTTTTTTGTAATTTACGTCAGAGATTATTCTCCAAATCACATAAAGGCATCACCAATTAGAGACTAATTGACGCACCTGCGGCTAGCTACAGATGCATTGGAGAGTGACCCATTGGAGTGGTTTTGCTATAGGCAATCAATGACCAATTGGAGCATCTGCGGCTAGCCGCAGATGCATCAATTGGCAACCCATCAGAAGAGGTTTTACTATTGTCAATTGATGACCTATTGACACATCTGCAGCTAGCCGCAGATGCATTGATGATTGACCCATTACTTGTGCCCATTATGTAAATTGGTATTTTGACCTTCCACCCCTCTTTTTGCCAAAGTGTGAACTCCAAAGAGAGTAGTCTGAAACCCTATTATACACTCAATTCCCCAGAGATGGCCCTACTATATGCTGCAACCACCTGACTCCATATCACATGTCTAAATGTTCATTTCTTGCCCAATCTAACCCATTTCCCTCTTAATATTCTCCAAAATGTTTCAGCTCTCCAAGAATAAGCCCAGTGCCTGACAGTCTAGACCCTATTCAGGATGAATCACCCTTTCTTTCCCCTCTCCTCCTTCCAAGGATAAAAAGACCCCTAAGAGACCCCCAATAAACATAATTATTTACCATGCAAACATAACCAACTGCTTCCATTTCTTAGATTACTTGCAGAGCCCACAAATAGAGGCTCTGTTGAGTAAGAAGATATTAGTCTTGTTGTGTTCTCAGTTGCTGCTCATCTACACCCAAGCTACCCTTAGACCCTTGAGCACCACAACCATGATTCCTGTCACTTTCTCTGGCAAATCTTAAGCGCTTCTGCCTATGTTTTACATAGGCAAATTTTGAACCCTTGATTTTAAAACGTTTATCCAAGTTTCTCTGCATTTTCTTCAATGTTTTATGACTTCAAACTCGCCTTTTGCTTGCCTCTCAACTCTCCTAGTTTCTCTTGGCAAAATTTGCTTATTTGCCCTTACAGTTTTTCTTCCTGTTTCCATCTTCTTTCTACTCCTGTCTACTCAATTCAAACTCAATAAATTTACAGCTTAAACACTGTAAATAATTTCTTTCTCTCTCTCTTTCTATATGATATTTAATTTAATCTTTTTATCATATCTTTGACAGCATAAAACTACTTATTTAACTGCTTCTTATATTAATATTTCCTCTCCTAAGAAACCAAAACTAACATTCCAGCTTCCATATCTAGTCTGGCTAGTCCTTCTAAGTCATCTTCTTGCTCCATAGCTAGTCCTTCACTCTCATCTTCTAGTCTTTTAACCAATTCTTCAACCACATATTCTGGCTCTTCAGCTTAATCAGTTATCAGTCCATCTCAGTCAGATAGCTCATTTCAGTCTTCAAACAGCTTATTCCCAACATCAGTCCTCCTGTTACTCCTGCATCATGATCTTTCAGTCCTTCAGCTCATCCTCACTAGGAACCACCTTGGTTCCGCCTGCACAATAAACCTTTTGGTCCCAAACTTCAGCATGAACCAACAGTCCCTCAACTAGTCACCACTTTGATTATACAGTCCTTCTTACTAGTCTTCTCTGCTGATCCCATACTATGAACTACCTTGGTTCTTTATCTCAGTCCCTGTTACCAGAACCTGTAGACCCAAGCACAATTCTACATTAAACTGGTGTTTGACTGGGCCCTTGCAAGTGGCAATCCACTTAGGCCATTCAACCATAGATCATCAAAGTCTATGCCGTTGTCATTACTCACCCAGGTGATTAAGTCTGGGCTTTCAGGCGCAAAGTAATCATCTTTACTTCCCAGAGGCCTGATCACACTAAGTTCTGCAGCTGCTTCCCCAAGCAACTGCCTTGGTGACACCTCTGAGCAAATCCATGCCCTCCAATGCTCACTCTGGGTTCTCCCCAAAGCTCCCATAGGGACATAGACGAGGACACCCTACCAGTCTGTTAGGTAGGAAGCTTGCTCACAGACCTCCTGTAAGCGTATCAGGGTACGTATAGTACTCAGAGCTTTTCCCCTCCCTGGCAGCCCGCACTACCTGCCAGGGGTCCAAAACTTACTGCCCTGGTAGCCAAGTGACCTACCATGCTGGCACACTCTTCTACCCTGGCAGCCTGTGTTACCTGCCAGGGTCTAAACTCCTTCCAGCCTGAGCAGCACACACTACCCATTAGGCTGGATCACTCCCCACCCCAAGCAGCTAAAGTTCCCTGCTGAGCTATCTCATTCCTCATCCCTAGCAGCCACAGTTGCCTTCTGGGTGAGGACATCTAGCCCAAGCAGCCAATATCTTCTGCTGGATGGGGACAAAATCTGCCTCTAGTAGTCTTTACACCTACTAGCTAGGCCTTACCTTCCCTAGTAGCCATTATTCCCTACTAGGCCTCTACCTGTAAAAAACCAACAACACATTGCCAATCTTCAGCATAGCGTCTTTATTTGAAGCCAAATCAACCCTTGCCTGCAAAACCGTTTACATGTGGACCATCACAGGATACACCTTCTTGATCTGAGAGTTGATGTGCTTCTTTGGCTTCATGCCCAGCTTTTTGCCACCTCTATTCAAGAGGGCTTGGAACTCACACTTAATCACTGCCTCAGTAAATTGAAGCTGATTGACTATTTTGGCAAAGTTAACACCATTCTTCTTGAGGGTCAAGATCTTCTCCATCACCTTATTAGTTATGATTTGACGTTTTTGGCAGGCTTGGGGAATAAGGGTACCAGGATTAGTTAGGGCTTATTTTGATTAGTCTGAATTCTCAAGCACTGGTTGGATTGGGTTGGAGGGGCTACAGTTGTCCAGTCTCCAAAATGTGGTACAGGCATGAGTTGGGCCTGGTGTTGGAGAGCACTATATTGGTTATTGGGAAAGCCACCCATGGATGGGGCTGGGGTCACATACAACTCACCCTCCTCACAACTGCATTAAATTGGGTGTACACAGGAAACAGGGTGGTTGCGCTCCTTAGCTCAGCAGCCTGAGCTTGGAGTAGCTCCTGATACTTCTCTTCTACAACATCAAAGTTATCTTCACTGGTGAAACTCATACTAACACAAAGCAATAAAAATTCTATTAAAACAGAAAAGAAAAGTATTTCTAGAATCCTAATTCTATTTAAATGAGTGCATCTATTTGAGACATTATCTCTGATATAAATGTCCAAATTTAGAAGCACATTCATTGAATAAATGTTGTAGTTCCCTGAATAGATTTTGGTAGATTTACTCCTGAAATCCACTATTTCCAATTTGAGTCCCAAAAATAATCAATATTTTTTAAAAAAATGGGTCATTTTGTGTTTGAGTTCATCACTTTTGTGACTGAACCTCATGTGTTCTCTGTTAGTATCACATTTTCCACACACTCATTATCAAATTCAATATAGAATGCTTCAGGAAGCAACTGGATTGTGTGCGTTTTGAATTTGAGTCACATGCACTTGTTATATCATTTTTGAAATTCAGTATTTGACTTTATTTTTTTGTGTGATTGACTATTTTTTATGGCCCTAGATAAATGGAGGCTTTATTTAGTAAATTAACCTTCAATTGGTTCCAGTTGAAATTTGTTTTGTGACTGAGTTCATGAGTTCTAAACAGACTAATAGAAGTTTATCTCAACTGGTTTGAAATCTACTGTATGTACTTTGGGTTGAACTTGGCATACTAATTCAAGAACAAATCATGTTTTACTTGGAAAAAAGTGTACATGAACAAAACATGTCATTCATGATACCCAGAATGGGGTGGTATATATAAAAAATATACATAATATTAATATCATTAGAATAATATTACTTAAAGCTAATAAAAAATTCATAATTAAAATTGGATGTATTTATTAATTCTCTATTATATATAATATAATAGATATAGTTTATTGGAATTTTTTTGGTATAAAAGGGGTTGGGATAAGAACAAGTAAAACATGTCAGAATTGGAGGCAATGATCAAGGAATTGGGTGCAGCAGTGGCTAAAATCAAGGAGGTCAATAAAAAAGGAGAAGGACATGCTAAATGAGGTGGTGTTAGAAGGCAACAAACTAGACAAACATACTGTGAAGGCTGTGAAGAAAAATATTCCCAATTCTACCAGCAAACCTGCAACCAGGCTCATAAATGTGCAAAAAGATGTTCTTGCCAATCTACAGTTCAAGCCACAGGGGTTCATAACCGCAGATGTGTGATCAAAAGATCCCAAAATGTTTGAGCAACTAAAAAAATAAAAAGAGACAGAAACCAACAGAAGAATACCATCAAATATCTAGTGACAAGTCTTGTGAAGCAGCCCCTGTCAGAGTGGCAACAGGTAAAGATACAGAAGAAGGTAAAAAAATATTAAATGAATAAAAATAGTATACTAACTTTTTTATTCATTGAAGAAAACAAAGAAGTAGTACACCAATACCTAAAACCCTACATATCCTAAACCTTTTACAACAACTACATCCCCCACATAGGGCGTCAGGTGGTCCTGACGCCAGTTGCCAGCTCTGAGATGATTAAAAAATTAGAAACAAATTACCCTATGAAATCAGAACAACTTGAAGCACTCTAACTAAAGCAATATGACACTGAATTGCAGGTTTAATACATCATCTAGAAAACGCCATCTAGAAAGACACCATCTAGAAAATCTTTGCAATAGAGTCAGGATTTACATCAGCAAGATTAAAAAAAATAAAAATAAAATTAATTAGTTATTTTTTACATATTGGTTTCTAATAAGGCATCTAGAAAATGCTATAAAAAATTAAAATAAAAAGAGTATTATCCAAATAAGATTTTTTGAGTATAAAAACACTTAATAAATACCCTAAAATACGCCATCTAGAAATACAGCATCTAGAAAGACAGAATCTGGAATCAAATAATAAATTATACTTTTATATAAGATAAATCTAAGCCTTTCTCTTATTAACTGGGGATAAATTATAATAGTAATTTATGACCACATATTAAATCACTATAAATTAACGCCACTTTGATAGTACTATCTCCCTGTAACACAGCTATTCAAAAAAAGCACTTTTCATATGCTTGCTTTCTTTCTTATAATAGTAGGAACTTTGTTATTTGGGTTTCAGCTTTAAATTGTTTCATTCATGATTTTATATATGCAAGGGTAGTGACTCCATTAACTAGAAACTGCTAAAATCAGGTTACAGGCAGCGTAACTAAGACCTCCTTATCACTTGAAGGTTGATACAGCCAATTTTCCTGTATGGTTAAGGTAAAGAAGACCAGATTCATGGTGATTATCAAAAAACTGAAGATCCAGAATGGCCATGGGCACCAGCTTTACCCCCAGGCCATCAAAAGCAAAGCTGTTGTATCCAAGCATGCTGGCCAGCAGGTCAAGATTGCAAGTGTTACTAAGGAGGTTTTGACCTATTACACCAGAAAAGTCCCCTTACTCATTTCAAAGGCATTGTCAAGGCTCTTAGGGCTAAATCCTAATCCACTTTCTACATTATTAAATTACTTTTTTTAAATATTTGTTTTAACTTTATTTTTAGTATACATATTTAATATAGGGTCAGAAATTAAAACAGAAATATCACAGTTTTGGGGTGTGCTGACTTTGGAGCTTTGCACACTATAGTTGGTACAAGCTGATCCCACATTATTATTGTAGATTTGGAATCTTTGGGTTATTTTGAGTCTAGCCACATATTTTTATTGTTTTTGAAATACCTTTTGGGCTTTTATTAATTTTTAAGTTATATGGCGCAGTTTAGCCAGAAATTTGACAAAGGGTTTCTAGATGGCGTCTTTCTAGATAGTGCATCCCACCAAATGGCGGGTCTTGGCTTTGGCCACACACCCCCAACCTGCAACTCAACCAGTATGTTCTTACTTAAAATTCCATAAGCTCTTTGTCCTCCTTTTCTGGGACTTTGTTAAAACCATGTCATACCAAAACTTACCTGAGATGGAGAGAGGAAAAAAGAAATCTGTTTCTGTTTCCCAAACAAACACACAATATCCCAGGTCCTAAAAAAATTCAAAGAAAAAATAATCAACCTTAACTACAGTTTTTCTGCTGACCTGCTTGCTGTGGTAGGCGTCCTCAGAGACTTTGGGGCCTCCTGGTGCTCCAACAAGACTGGAATACCAACAGCCATGGGGAAACCCTTTGCTACCACATCTTTTGAAAATAAAATAAGTACCCTATACAGTAAATTTTATGAGTTCTCATCCCTATTTGTGGGGCAGAGACTTCACTTAAGTGTTACATAGATCTTGTTGTAATAATGGGGATTAAAGCAGAAGCACATAACCTGTCTGATGTAATAATAAAGCTAGATGAAATTAGACATTTACTAGATTGAAAAAATTGCCCCTGGATACAGCTCAATAAAGCATGTTATTCAGGATTTAGTTATTCTTTCTGAAACCTATGGGATGGCTGCTCCACTGGAAAAAACCTCCTGGCCAGTTGTATCGCATTGCTACTTTACTCAAGCTTCTGCAATCTATATAGTATGGGAGCAACATTGACATACACTTTAGCAATAAAAATTGCTAGTTTTTTTCAACGTCAAGTCCTGGAATTTTGCAGCTCACCCCAATAAAGCTCTAAACCCAAGTGATTTTTTTTATTTTTGAATATATAATTTCTTTGTAATATAATCTAATCAAACATTTATATTCAACAAATAAATACATAATAAAAAATAAATGTTTTCTGTATGTTCATTCATTCATCCTTCTTTGCTTTGTTAATTTTTAAAATACATTATGGGACTGTAGATTCAGAACCTGTTGGGAAAAATGCAGGATTGTCAAGTTTTTTTGCATAAACTCACCAACTTACTGGAATATTTTTCATCATTTAATATAAAAAAGTAAGCTGTTCTGAGATTAAAATTACTACATTAATTTGGTGAGTTCATGAAAAAGAATTTACAATCCCACATTTTTACCTTTAGGTTCTAAATCTACAGCACTGTAAATTCAGAACCTGAACGTAAAAATTTGGGATTGTCAAATCCTTGGTCCAAATTTCAAATCACTTTTGCAGGATAGCCTTTTTTAATTAAATTGAATTCTTTGTATTTTTATTTGGATTTTTAAAAATGCAGGAACTCATAGACACTTTCCAAAGTTCAAGTTGAACTGCATATTTCCAATGGAGAAATGAATTAACTGGAACCAGATTTGAAGCGTTCAAATCCATCAACCATTTTCATTATGTTTACTATGTTTTTTGAAATTGTGGGATTGTCAAATCCAAGAACCAAATTTCAAATTCCTTTTGAATGCCACTAGTAAACTCAGATATTAATTGTGGGAACTGGAATCCAAATTAGATGTACAGTAAGAAACTAGGACAAATCAACCCAAATCAAGAAGCTCCACTCTGGATAAAATCAAATGAAAAATCCAATCTCAATAACCATGTTTAGACATGAAATTAAATGAAATTTAAAATGGTCTAAACTGGAAATGATGCAATATCCTGCACTCTAAATCACTAATATAGCAACCACAAAACCATATATGATATATGAGCTACCCTCCTGATGAGGCATGAAATTTTTTAAAAGTTTTTTGGCGCCTGGCTACGCCAGGGGCCAAACAAACTTTGTTTCAAGGAATAAGGAGAGGTGGGAAAGATGAACTATCAGTTTACTACAAAAAGTGATAATGTATTGCTATTAAGAATTCTTGATTGCAGTAGATTTTAAAAAACACTAATAATAAATTAGAATTATATTTTTAATCTATTTTTATCATGTTGCCTTTTCCTTGGTAAGTTGATAGTTCATTTGCTGTTGATAATGTGCTTAATTTAATTGTATAGTTTCACCTCCAGTTGCCTTTTCAATAGAAAATCAAGTTGCCTCCACAACCACAGCTGGTCTTGGGGAGGCAACTTGATTTCCTATTGCCAAGCAACTGGAGGTGAAACTATCCAATTGAATCTAAGCACATTATCAACAGCAAATGAACTATCAACACCAAGGAAAAGGCAGCATGATAAAAATAGATTAAAAATATAATTCTAATTTATTATTAGTGTTTTTTGAAATCTACTGCAATCAAGCCTCTAAATTTTTGCCATCCTAAAATAGAATAGGGTGATTTTTGAGAATGTTTATGATTCCTAAAAGAATTAGCACAAATCCACTCTAGATTCTTTAGCATCCTTTTTGAGACACCCAAGAATTATATTCATTTCAAATTAACCTCATTTTTGATTTGAAATTTGGTTCTTGGATTGGACAATCCTGCAGTTTTGGATTTGTCACTTTTTACATGTTATCTATGATTTGTTTGATATACAGGAAATCACAAATATTACATTAGAATCCTGCATTTCTGATTCATGTATCCTACATTTGTTTGCTGTGTTTTTTATTTTGTTAGTTGAGTTATCTGCTCAAGGGATTTGAAATTTGACAGTTTACATAAACCAAAAAAGTCAAATTAAATGCTTAATTTTATTAAATACTTTAATTTTTACGCAGCTGAGTTTCCCGCAAAAGTGATTTGAAATTTGGACCAAGGATTTGACAATCCTGCATTTTTACATTTAGGTTCTGAATTTACAGTATATAATTGTTCTTGTATAAGAATAATAATACAAATCAAACTAAATAAAATCAAATATTCAAAGTTGATTTTTCCTTAATTCATTCATTTGGCTTTTCTTTGTTAATTTTCATTATACCTGACAGTATATACACAGAATCACAAAAAAAGTCAATATAAATTAAACTAAATACAGACAAATATTAAAAAATAAAGACAAATAACATTGGGAAAGCAAAGCCTTTAATTGATGGCTGCTTTGAGAGGCACACAGGGAGAAAAAAAATCCACATGACCATAGAATTTGGCCACAGTTTCATCTGGGAGGATATGAACACTAACCTGCAGCAAATTGAACAAATCATTGGACCCAGGTGGCACCTCTTTCTTGACTACTTGCTTGAGCCACCCAAAAACCTCCTCAATTGGGTTGAGGAATGGGGAATATGGGAGGAGAAATAGCAGGTGCAAATTAGATGTGGCCAATTGTTGGGAGCCAATTTCTACACCAGGCTCAATCATCTGGGATTAATTGAGAATATCTGCCACTTTGTGGATCCCAACATTATGCAGTACTATAATATTGATGACACCCAAACTGGTTACTTGGAGGTGCTCCTGAACCAATTGGAGAAATTCCAGAAAGGTCCCACTATTATGGGAACCCTTGATTATCTGGTATAGTTCAATACCAAGAGGACTAAGAAGAGCTACCATAGAGTACGCAATAGAACATACAGCTGCACGCCAGGACATGCAGTTCCTTTTGCCTTTGGGGACATACCCATATTCATTGTGCATTGAAGACACAAAGGAGGACTCATTGATGTAGTATAATTTGACGGTTCCCTTCTCCTTGAGAGAAGTGAACATCTTGGTGTATTTTTGACACTAGGCAATATTGTCTGGGCTGTTCCAATTGTACAGAAAAACCACAAGTTTTTTCCAGGAGAATCTCAGACTCTTCACAGTGCAATAGCATGTGAAAATTGCAGCCTCAATCCTGAAATCTGTCTCAACCATTGACTGAATATTTTTCATTTCAAGATGGCATTTCCACTCAATCCCTGTCAGATGGCCCAAAAGAGTTCCTTAACCAAAAAGATTTATTTGCTCTTGGTTTTCTATAAGAGTAGGACAGCATCTGTTTTCAGGTAAGTTTCATGGAGCCTATGGGTGGTTTATTTGAAATCCTTACAATGGCTGTGGCCTTCTTATAGTCTGGCATCTCATCCATGAGTCTTGTAAAGGTCTTATAGAAGGTTTCAGGGATGACGTGATACTTTGGCTTTTTGGCATTGGGAAGCAACTCCACAGGCTCAGGCACAACACAGGGCATAGGCACCTGACTATAGAATGCAGCAACATTTTTGAGCACCTGCTGCCCATCCACAGTTTGATAAAATTGAAGGTTCCTTGTCCTCATATTTCTCTTTGTTATCACTCATGTAAGGATCATATGATGTGTCTAGCACAGGTTTGATCTTCTCACAAATAGTAGCTGAAACACTATCACGGCGGTATATGGGGTTGTACACCAAGGACACCCTCTTGATTGTGACGTCATCTACTGTTTAGGTGATGATGACTTTGGTGTATTTTCTGGTCAGCTTCTGGACCCTGGGATTTATGCTCTTTGCCCCTTCACTATTTTCCCCTTGAGCTGGTTGTGTCAGTGTAACCTCACTATTGAGCTCTCCTCCCTAGTCTCTTTCCCAAGTAGGCACTTGTGTTGCACTAACTCAATTTTTGACCCACAAGGGCATCCACATCTGCGGTGTACTCCTTTGGCTCTGTTGTTGGGATGCATCTTGTCAGAAATATCTTGTTCTATCAGAGTTGAATGATTCATATTTCCATTGCTAAAGCTATGGGTCAACAATAGACGGGCCACAGCCAGATGCAAGACATCTATTCTGGAATACGGAGAAACTATATCAAGCCTATTATAGTTTGCAATCCAAAATACACCTGAGACATTCTGGATTCCAAAAACAGACACAATTCTTCCAAAAAAAATAGAGACAGGAAATTACAACATCCTGTTTCACCAAGAAATGGGATGGAAGACCACCTGTGCAAGTTTTGTGCATTAGACCAAGCAAAAAATGGGACTCTGCCCAATGGATGTCAACTTAGTTTGAATCAACTAAGTAAAGGAATATCTAGGCTGAAGAGGAAAAATTAGTAGCCTAGAATATTACCTCATTCCAAAACCTTATTTGGGTATTAAATTCAACTCTGGGGGTAAACTACTAGCTTGGGGATGATAGGCTAGCTATTAAGAGTTATCTGCAGCTAGACACCAGTCTGACCGCTACCTGTACACTATAAAAAGTCCTTCCAAGATCACTTGGAAGGCAGACAAATAATAACAACACATCTCATATTACTGCATAAAGGCTATTACAGTAGTATCAGCGTAAACAGCCTCTATGGTCAGTTACTCCATGATCTCTTTGTGGCAGCCTTCTGGTTTATGTCAACTTGCCAGTGCTGTGTCCTTTGACCCAAAGATTTCCTTGCTAATTGTCTCCCTTGATCAACTAACGGCAGACTGCCAGATCAAAGTAAATTTAACCCAGACAAATAAGAGACAAAAAAGAGAAAAATAATAATCATCAACATTACTACTAAACCAAATAGTAGTAGTTTCAAGTACAATAAGAGCATATTATTGATACTTCCAGAATCCTCCAAACCATCTCAGTTAGTGTCGCGTCCCAAAGAAAACAGGGCAAATCCTTTACTTGGCTCCAGTAACAACCAAACCCAGCCAGTTACTGCAAATAAACACCAATTAGAAGCACATCTGTCACCATACAGATATCCCAAACTCAACATGCATAATACCTTTAATAAAAACAATAACTCTTCTTCTTCAAGAAAGCAAAATCTTGACACATCCATTTTGGTATAAAAATAAAAAAATCAGAACAGTTCATCTATATAATTTATTTATTATAATTTTTATATCTCTATATATAGTAGCATGAAATCTTGTAGTCACTATCATTTATTTCAAATTTGTATATTAGTTATTTTTAGTTGTAAATGTACACTGTTAATTGTATGTGTTGATAAATTTGATCTCTTTAAATTTTAATCCCAAAGCAGAAATTCAGAACATTTAATCCTTTTTTGTATTCTAGGTTCATGTCTTAATTATGATGATCTGGTAACAGTATTATAGATTCATTCATGAGTTTTTGATATTTGATATTTATGTTGTCTGTTTCAGTTGCTATTGGGGTTTGTTGTTGGATCAATTTTTTAACTTTTGTGACTGAGTTTCATGTGCTCACAAAAAACATAGTAGATGCGCTCTGTGACTGAAACTAATTTATTCTAGTGTTTGGTACAATTGTTGTTGAATAATTATATATTCTTTCTCAGTTCAAGTAGGTTGTTGTCTGACTGGACATATTTTCCAAATAGTGCACATTTTTGGTGAAATTATCTTCTTTTTATATCTACCAAGTTGAAATTTATTTTGTGACTGAACCTATGCATTCTAAATTGACTAATATATTTTTATATCAACAGGGTTGAAAACTACTGTATAAAAACATATGCAAAGGTTAGTGAAAAACTATATAAGATAATTGAAGAAGCTTTTGAAGGATCTGGACTCAGCAATTGCTGAGATTAAGAAAATTGACTGCAAGATCAAAAAAGTCAAGTTGACAATCTTACCAGGCAACAAAATCAACAAGGTGCTTGTAATGGAGCTCATGGTCAAGATGCTCAACACCTCTGAAAAGACAATTGAGTGTCTTCTTAACGTCCAGAAGACAGTTGTGGAGGGCTTACAATTCAAGATATCTTCCCTCTCTGCGCCGTCTGTCTGGGTGAATGATCCTGAGATGGATGAACATCTCAAACCTGCCAAGCATTCCAGAACAGAGGATACAAAATTGCTTGCGCAAATAGTTGCACCAAGAATGGCTAAGCCTGCAGAATCTGCTGGCAAGGAGGACACTGAAGAAGGTAATCTAAAAATAAAAAATAAAAAAATTCAATAATTATTACCTTTTTTATATAAGATATTGACAGCAAATTACACCAGGTCCTTGTCCCCTACGTCCCAGCCATATTCTATGCAAACTACACCAGCCATGTGGCCAAGCAGCTGGTTCTATTCCCCCTGTTTTGCAGGAGCTTGATAATAGGATCCATGGTATCTTCCCAATGTCTAGGGACGCACTGATGGGGCTTTTGCATGGTAAGGGGGCATCTGATTGGGAAGTTACTGCCCACAAGAATGCCAAATCAATCCGCCTTGGCCTGGTTGCTCTCAGCGGAGTTTACTGTATAAACTTCATTGGGCTTTTTTGGGACGTCCTGAAGACACTCCCATTCAAGAATATACCGGAGATGGGCCATGTCCATGTGGCTGCTTGCTTCTGCTTCCCAATGGAGCATACACTCTCTTCTTGCTAGAAAACTTTGGGTGTGTGGTGGTTAAATTGGCTGTTGCTAACGCAACAGCTGTAAAGAAGACCAAATCCTCCTGGCAGACTTCAGGCTGACCTGGAGTGCTGATGAGACAGGGCTCCATCTGGCCATGAAGCTTAACTTTGCAAAGACAAAGTACAAGAAGAAGATTAGTGCTGTTGATAATAAACCCTATGAGTTTCAAAAGCCTTTGCTGGAAAAAGGCTTCATCTGGTGGTTTACATGGGTTCCTATTTTACTTAGGGATGGGTGCCAACATTGAGGACCTAGACAGGGTCTTTCTCAGGATCAACAAGGCAAGGATCTCCCTGAATGGGAAGAAGATCTCCCCCCAGATACAACTTGGTTGACCATGTGATCCAGGACACCCTGGTCCTGGCTGGGATATACGGGTTTGCGGCCCCGCCTGAGAAGCTGCTACTTCACTCCCACCTGACCATCCTTTCCTTTAATAGCAGGCGCAAATATTTTAACAGTGTAGTATCTACTTTACATGATGTGGTAGTGGAGGTTGTGCACCACCTTAATTGCCAGGTGGGTACATACTGCAGAACTCATTATCAGTGCAACTAATAAAAAATATCTTTCCTCAATATAGTTCTACATTTTTATTTTTTAATTTTTATATTAATTAATTTGTAAAAACTCTTTTTTTTAGTTAACTATTACTTGGAAAAAAATCCTAGAGAAGGTTTTCATAAAAGCATAATAATATATGTTAATAAAATTCACATTTAACTTGAGTGCTTTTATTTTTTAGTTTCTTTTTATATGTATTTGAAAGAAGTGATATTTCTACATAATTATCATATTGTGATATTAAATATTTGAGATAGAAATCACAGAATATAATAGTTATAATTAACTTACAATATAAAGATTAAATTTCTGTGTCAATGATGCTGCTGTATGGGATTGCAGGCTTGGAGACATCTAAATATAAAATAATAATATATAAATTTAAAAAATAATTAAAGAATATAAAAAACATTCAGAATAGACACTCAATTTAGTTGATTGGCTCTTTGGCTAGGAACACAGGGATGAAAATCAGTATGACCATAAAACTTGGTCACAGTCTCTGCTGAAAGGGTGTGTATCTTGACCTGCAGCAAACTAAAGAGGCCCTTGGTCCCAGTTGGCGTCCCCTGCTTGACAACTTGCTTGAGCCACCCAAAGACCTTCTCAATAGGGCTTAGTAATGGGGAATAGACAGGGAGAAATAAGAGGCATAAATTTGACAGGGCCAGTCATTGAGGGCCAACTGCAATGCTGGTGTTGATGGTTGAAAATTCCCCAAGAATATCTGCCACCTTGCAGAGTCTGATGTTATCCAGTAAAATTACATTAGTAAATCCTGGGTTTGTGCGCCTCAGATACTCCTGGACCAATCAGAGAAATAATAGGAAGGTCTGGCTGTTGTGGGATCCCAAGATCATATGGTACATCTCAATCTCCTTTGGACTGAGGAGAGCCACCATTGAATAGACTGTGACGCAGACAGCAGCACACCAAGCCACCCCGTCATTGGAGCCTTTGGGGACATATTGATAGGCATTTTGCATAGATGAGGCAAATGCTGATTTTTCAATGTAATAGAATTTGGTTATTCCTTTAGCTTTGAGGGCAGTGTATGCCTCAGTGTACTTTTTCAGGACATCAATGTTGGATGGGCTGTTTTGGTTATATGGAGATACCCCAAGTTTTTTCCACAAAAACCATAGACCCTTTACTAAATGATAATAAAAGGAAATTGAAGCCTCAACCCCAAAAGTGGACTTGATCATTGACAGTATACTTTCTAGTTGAAGATGACACTCTTGGTAAATCCACTGGCAGAATGCCCATTTGTGCTCCTTGGTGAGCAAGGTAGAAATACACAAGGATTTCTCTGAGGCAAAAACCCAGCCATTATTGATGAATTTTTTGAATACCTTGCTGGTATTTTTGGGATCCACCTCAACAAGGACCACAGCTGTCTTGTAGTTCTAAGATTCATGCATAATCCTGAGAAGAATGATACACTTGATGTTGAGAATGAGCTTCCAAGCGGCCTTGTTGGGTTTGATTGAACTTGGATACTGCTCAGGGACTGGCACACAAGGCATGGGTACCTTGTTATAGAAGGCCACAACCTTCTTTAACACCAACTGCCCCTCTGTAGTCATATAGAACTCAGGCTTGCCTTTGCCTTCCTAGTCACCATCACTGACATAGGGCTCATAGCTGGTGTCAAGCACAGGCTTAACCTTCTCCAGCTTGGCTGCTAGGACTGCTTCCTGGAGGTACACAGTGTCAAACACATTGGAGTATAAGTTTGATCTCTTTGTTTCTGACTGTTTTGGTTGTGGTAACCTTAGTGGGCTTTCTGGTCAGCTTGGGGGCCCTAGGATTGATGCTCTGTGCCCTTGCACCTTGAGCTACTCAAACTGGTTGTGTCAGTGCAACTTCATGATTAAACTCTCCTCTCCTGTCTCCTTCCTGAGTAGACACTTGCATTGCACTGACTCAATTTTTTGACCTGTGAGAGCAACTGCAACTGCAGCGCACAACAGGTGCATTGTTAATTTATTGTTGTAGTCATTCCATTTTAAATTTAATAAAATACTAAATAAATTTCAATTAAGTGACTCCCTTGTTTTAATTTTTGCTTTTATCTGAATATGGATATCTAATTAGAGTTTCCCCACCCAATAACCCAATTATAGATTTTCTTATTTCTTAATTAGTTATTTTTGGTTTTACAACACCCAGTTTAGAATACCCAAAATAATTTCCACCCTTTCTTAAAGATTTTATGCCAAATTTAAGCACCCAACACAATATTTTTAAAATTTGTGTTTCAGATTGTGTGCCTTATTTTAGATACCTTGGTATAATTCTTGATTAAAATCCATTTGACACAACAATTGAGTGTCTTTGTTTACAGGTTGAGTTGCTATTGTGTTTTGTTTTTAGTTTGAGTCTTGTTTCATTACATGTGAGTGAATTTTATCACCAATTTTTCATAGTAAGCATGTGTACACCAAAGGTAAACTTACACCATTTTGTTTGTGAATCCATGTATTTTGGTTTGTATTTTAAATAGCTTTGTTTGGAGTGTTAGCACTTTGTTGCTGTGTTTATCTATTTTGTCCATTAATGTCAAAAATCCCTGTTAACAGAGTGTATGTTTTACACTGATAGTTGGAATCTGCTTAAACATGAAATCATTTTGTTTAAATCTAAAGTATTTTTGGTTATCACCATAGCTTTTAAACTACTTTAGCTATCATTCACTGCTTAATTAAGTGGTGTTGTTATTTGGAAGGTACACAAATATTTAACATACCAACCAATCATAAGTCATTGGTTTCTTTAAGACAAAAAAACCTCTCAAGAAGACAAGCTAAATGTATATACCTTATCCAAAGGTATTCCATGATAATCAAATACAAACAAGGCAAGGAACTACTTACATTCAATACCCTATCAAGGCTACACCCTAAGTGCTTACTCTATACTAATGAGGAAGACCATGATTGACCCATGTTAATAATATGAAATCTCCAATAGGGCTTCCCAACCAGTACTCCAATGGATGTACAATAAAATATCCTTAAGAACAAATACCTGCTCAAAAACATCTATGGCACTCTACACAGTATATTACCAAGTAGAAATACAGTGCCATAAGTCCTGACAATATAAAAGATTGACACAATTCTTTGCTACCACAGAGATATGGGCCACATCTGTAGTTGAATTTGCATGAATACCTTAAGAAATTTTCAACATCTACAATTAATCCCTCTCAGGGAAGTAGTTCCTTGAGTGATTCTCTGATTAATCATTAAGTTGGTGGCACTCTTAACATTCACTCATCTATTATGGGGATCAAGCATTTTGAGCCCTAAAAGGAACACTACTTGGATAAATCCCATGACTACCATGACTTACATACACAAAATGTGGCTTCTCATGATACTATATAGTACCCTAAACTCATATCTAATAAAGTATCATTCTCTTCTTAATTTCTCTTTTATCTTATTTATTATACTTCTAAGAAGTATATACTTGACAGTGGTAGCACAGATAGATTATCCATACCTATACAGCTTAAAGGAATAATTCCTCCAAAGAAAAAGAACCCAGCAGATGGCACTCTTCACTTTCTGGAGACAATATGAAGAAGACCAGGACTCTCCCACAAGATTCACTTTCTTCAACAATATCCTCATACAAACCAAACAGTACAACTTTCTCAGTACTCAAGGAGTCCTTAATCCTTTTCAGCTCCCAAAACAACCAAAATAACCAACATTTTATTTCAAAGCCTAAGCTCAGCAGAAATTAGAACGTTCTCAGGACCTTGCCAAGAAAATCCCAGCCTCTAGATTCAAAGCACCTAAAACAAGTTTACACAATTAGGCTACCCTGCAAACTCTGGGTAAGTGAGATTGCTTTACACGTTACCAGAGCCACCTCACATTTTGTAAGCAACTGGCTTGAACAACACCCTGATCAAAACAAAGACTGGGAAATTTTCAAGAACACTTTCCTGGAAATGCTCTCCATAAAGGACTCTGATGTTACAATAATGACATAACTCAGAACCTTCAAAATGACAGGAACTATCAAGGAGTACATTGCAGCCTATGAAGACATACATGATTGAGCCCCCAACACCATCAACTTTGATGAGGCTTGACCACAACTGGACTTTCACAATGGTCTCCCCCCTGAACATCAGACACCAACTTGACATGAGCCACTTCAAGAACCTTCAAGACATGTTTTTGGAGGAAAAGCAAGAGGTAAAAAAATCTGACAGCCTGCATGTAACCAACAAACAAAAGGAAAGTCACACAGCAAAGAAGGACCCTCAACATAATAAGCAGAAAAACTGAGCCAATAACTCTCATCCCTGAGGTGGAAATCATAACGCTCAAGCAAATCAAATGAGCACTGATAACAGCATCAAGGAGGGAAAAGCCCAGGGGAGTGCTTAGGCATTCTTCCCTTCCCCACTTTGAAAGACTTGTACAGGGACCAATACGTGCACTCAATCACCATGATCCAAGTACCCTACAGCAATCCTATACTGTTTGCTGCCCAAGCTGAAAATAAACTCCTCACTTATCTTTTCTGCTTATTCAGATATCAGGGCATAGCACTATTTAACACTGGATTAGGCCAACCCCTTGTTGAAATAAAAGTCACCAACCTCATGAAACTACCCACAGTACAAATTAATGTCAGGAGAGTTATCATGTCAGATAACAGGAGCACACCAGTCACTCGGGAGGCAAAACCTTTCTGTGCCCAAATTGGAGACGTGAAAATTACACCCAGTGGCCCTATCATACCAATCCCCAAGTATGACGTTATACTTGGCCCAGAAGGGATGAGAAAAACTAAAACTCATATTAAATGGATAGCGCTACCCTCACCATACAACAAGATGAGGTGCACCATCATGTGTATCCAACCCACCTTGAAACACTTATGAGATACCATGTATTTGTGAAAATTACTGAAACAGAAGACAAAAAGGACTCTAGCAAGGTCAATTGGAACACCTGCAAACATGAGATTATCCACTTCAAGAATGTAGGACCACACATGAAAAAGACCCAATTTGACAAAAAAAGAATTTCCTTCTGTTTTCCAAGAAAAGCTACCAGGGCTACTGCCCACCCAAGGCATCCAACATGAAAGCAACCTCAAAGGGAGTGTACCAAAAGCACAACCTATCTAATTCCTAACACCACAAGAGGACAGTGTGCTAAAGGCCTATATAGACAAAGCCCTTGAAAAAGAACTCATCATATCCTCTAAATATCTTTTTGGTGTGGCTGTCTTTTTTGTAGCAAAGAAAGATGGAGGTGTTGCAATCAAGTTTCTAGAATTGCCTGCCAAGGTATCTTACAATACACAGAGGGCGCTCAATGAGTTGCCCCTTGATGTATCTAATAACTTGAATCAATCTGATAGCAATATCAAACTGTGGGCACTTTCTCCTAATTAAGAGTGCTACCAATCCAACCTGCTGATCCCCGCTGAAAACCAAGAGGTTGGATACTTTGGTTTTTGGTATAACTTGGATTGGATTTTGGTTCTGTCTCAACTAGATTAGTTTAACTGTTTTTATCTGGTAAATAGGAAATAGTCACCAAATAAAAAAAGTAGCTATTTTGTCAGGAATGCATTTGCTATCTTTCCTGACAACAATAAGGAAATCTTGATAAGTCCAGTGTCTGAAAATTCTTCTCCTAATGTGGCTTTTCCCCAGGTCCTAGAAATGAATTATTAGTATGTAATATCAGTCCTAAATTACCTTTTATTTGCCTTGGATCAGGCTCAGATGCCATCTTCCTGGCCAACACAGGGATCAAACTTGGGTCCTCTTGGTCATTGTTTAATCTCCTAAACAATGTTAGTAATTCAAATTCAAACTTACCTTCAACATCTCTTGAAAAGGCTAGCTGCAGCCAATCAGATGTTACAATCACGCCTGAAGCCTGTAAACTCAATTTTGCTTTGAACTAAAATATGACTATAAGACTACCAGGCTCTGTACTTGATTTTAATTGAGTAAACCATTGTTTACCCTCTTCTGGTGTTGCGGTTGCACACCAGAAGCCCCCCAAGCTGTCGCTTCCCCAACAGCTGGGATAAATGACACCTGGCTGTTTATAGAAGCCTCAGCAGGGACTAGTTAATTTTAAATAATCTTTTTTTAAAAATATTAAGTCAAAGCTCCCCTGCCAAGTTTTCCTCCCCAGATTGCCCCAATATTCTCCAATTCCCCTTGAAAAACTACCATTTAAACCGCACTTGACAGTCTATAAAAAGGCTCCATTGTCAGGTTGTTTGCTTGTTCAGTTAATAAAGTCACTTTACTCATCTAGTTGATTTATTCTTTTGCCTGCTCTCCACTCCTAAAATCAAACACCATGATGCTACCCAAGTCATCCCAATGGGGACCATTTGGGTATAAAAGGTTGGTTTGGTTGCTCCTTGTCTAGTCCCTTACTGCAAGCCTATCTTTTGGAACCAGAGCAAATTCTGGTTCACCTCCTCCCAATTATCTGGACAAGTTGTGGCACTGAGTGGTACCAGGCGTATGGTACACTGCCACTCCACTGTCACATAATCCCCCCATCACAGAGGAACCACAGGTTATGGGGCCCAGTCTGCCCACTCCTTCCTTATTCCATCCCTTGGCTTCTGTTTTCCTTCTAAGTTACCTTGGAGCTTACTTCATGTTAGGAAGGTTCAATCCCCCTTTGGGTTAATACTGTCTTATTGGAGAATTGTTTCATATGGGGATGGTCTCCCTTCCAATTGGTTCTCTGATTACAGGGTTGAACCCATCTGCTGTCATACACTTTTTGGGTGGTATGTTTCCAAGTGGATGGGTTCCTGACATATTTATTGATATCTTGAATATTTGGGGAGAACAATTTTATATACTCGACAGGGATTACAGTGGAATAATCCATATTTAAATGGCAGGACAGGGGTGATTTCAGGTATTTCATGGAACCACTTATTTGCATTGTGCAGTTAAATAAGTGTGGACCCAATGACTTCATAATACCGCACAAGTTATTCCTTGGCTCTGAACCTTAAATGGAACACACCACTGTGCTACCCCCTGTGGCCTTATGGCTTTTCCCATATAGTAATGAATCACAATATTCTACAATAAACAATACCTTATTCTATTCATTCTTGTCCTTTCTATTGAACTGTTGTCTTCCCTAAATCAAATACTGAACTCTAATTGATTCAGTTGCAACAGTGGTAGTAGCAGTAGGTTCACCACCTACCTAAAAAAACTCACCAAGAAAGGACAGAGTACAGGATGTATGGCTACTCCCTATCAAGAGACCTTCCTGCCAATTCCCAAGGGGGACATCCCCAACAGGTATATCATCTACCAAGATCAAATGGTACTTAACAGTGTGTATAATTGACTCTGCCTTGGAAAGAGTAATACAAGTGCCATACCACCCCAGTTGGACCTTTCTCAACGCATGCTCAACCTCCAGCTTGAATCCTTTGTGGGAGGTGTTGAAGGAGCTGACATTGTCAGTTGGCTCCACTCTACCAAAACCTGCCTCTGTATATGTCAGGTACCTTTGCCCTTGTGGGCTGCTACTGAGTCTGGGCGCCTCACAGGGCCTGACACTGTGTGGTTCACTAACTAGGCTAGTCAAGAAATAGATGTCACCTGGGCGTCATTCAGGGACACTGCAAAGTCCCGCTACAGTGAAACCTTTTCACCCATTGTGGTGGGAACTCCCCTCCTGGCCATTAAACAGACCAGGTCTGTCCCTGAATACCTTGCTGCCTGGCAACAAGCTCTTGCTTCCGCCCCAGAAGCCGTGACTGATGGGAATGCCATGCTTCTTACCTTAATAGTCAATGGGCTCAAACCCCATATCTGCAAGTGGGTTCCTGTGGGTTGCTGCACCTCCATTGAACTGCTACAAGGCCATTGTAGAGGCCAATAACCAGGCTTTAATTGGCTTCTGTTGTATCAGTGATGCTCCATCCCAACCTCGTACAACACCTGGCAGTGGCCACAATCAAGTGGGCTACTACCAGCCCTTTCAGCAGGATAATGGGACTAAACGCCCCTGCAAGGGGGAGCTCCAGCTAGCATAGATTGAGGATCAGGGAAAAGCCTGGGGGTTGTAGCAATAAGAGGCCCTGCAACTCCACCTGACCCATCCTCTCAATTCTTGCTTGCAAAGAACCCCTGCAACTACAACATCCATGAAGTTGAAACCCTGGACGTCTTCCAAGTCCACAGTGATAACCCTGTACTTCAAGCAAGCTACTCCTCAAATAAAGTAACCCGCTTATCCTGTTCCTTCTGTTTCTGTGGGAACACCCACAAATTACTGGTAGATACCGGGGCCAACCACACTATGGTAGACCAGGCGTTTGCCAACTCCCAAAATCTGGACTGAGTGCCTAGCAGATTCAAGGCAGTACAAGTAGCTGATCCCATAGAGTTGCAATTACCCATGAGATGGTACCCTTCTCTGTGAGGATGGGGAACATCCAGGTTAAGCTCTCTGGGCCAATCATGGCAGGGCTCAGCCACAAAGTAATTGCTGGCCTCAACTGGCTTTGGCACAACCGTCCCTACATTGACTAGGATACATCTGTTATCACCCTTAATATAAATGGGGTGGGCTTTCAGATCTACCCTGTGGAAATAAGCAAGCTACTCCATAATACTGTGTTTCTTTAGATAACAGAGACAGGCTTGTATAACTTCAAGGGGGGAAACTAGACTTCAACCAATGTTCAGTTGAAGTTATCTGTGCCAAACCATCTGCGGTCCCTCCCTTGGCCACTTCACCACTACCAGCGCTTGCTGCGCTCCTTGAGGAGTACAAGGATGTGTTCAGTGAGACACTTGAACAACTACCTCCTCCCTGGGAGATCCAGCACGCTGTACAGCTTCAAGGGTTGTTATCTAAAGCACGGTCATTATATTGTCTTACACCAAAGGAAGATGAGACCCTCTGCCAGCACCTTGTGGACGCGCTTGATAAGGGCTTCATTCACCCCTTGCTCTCTCCATATGGGGCAGCTGTCTTCTTTGTAGCTAAGAAGGACGGGTCTCTTTGTCTGGTCACAGACTACCGCGCCCTAAATGAGGTGATTGTTAAGAATAAGTACCCCCTGCCGCTGATTGACAACCTGTTTGATACACTCACAGGTGCAAAGGTCTTAAGCAATAGTGATCTCACTGCAGGGCACAACCAGGTCTGTATTGTGCCAGGGGATGAGGCAAAAACTGCCTTCTGCATGCGGTACAGGTTGTTTGAGTGCCGTGTCATGAACTTTGGAATGACTAAAATTCTGTCCACCTTTGCCATGTTGATGAACAAAGCATTTGAAGATCTGATTGGGAAGTTTGTTGTTGTGTATCTTGACAACATTGTTGTCTTCAGTCAAGACTAAACAACATATCTCCAACACCTTTGTGCTGTCCTCAAAACCCTTTGTAAAAACCAGCTGAAGGCTATGCCCTTCAATTGTGAGTTCCTCAAGTCAGAGCTTCTGTTCCTTGGGCACACCATCTCTGCCCAAGGGATAAATCCTGACTCTGCCAAAATCAAGGCAATCACAAGCATGCCACTCCCCACCAATGTGGGCCAGGTGTGTACATTCTTAGGCATGGTTGCCTACATGTGCAAGTTTATTTCCAATTGCAAGGAACTAATCACATCCCTCACCAAGCTCCTAAACACTAAGCAGCGCTTTCATTGGACCCCTGTCAGAGATCAAGCCTTTGAGACGTTGAAGTAAAGACTTACAAATGTGCCTGTGTTACAGTTTCCCAATCAAAACTTCCAGTAAAAACTCAAGACTGATGCCTCTGACAGAGCCATAGGGGGCGTGTTGCAGGTGGAAACTGACAAGGGTGTCTTCCTCCCTGTGGCATACAAATCCAGGAAGCTCACTGACTCAGAGCAACAATACCCCATAGATGATAAAGAACTAGTCAAAATTGTACACTGTGTAGAGAAATGGTATTATTATCTGGAAGGGGCCACCTTTCCACCCTGCGTCCTGACAGATCACAAGTTGCTCCAGTACTTCAATACTCAGTCCCATTTGAAACGTCCACAAGTAGGCTGGGTTGAGCGCCTATCCCCCTATTAGTTGTGCATCAAGTACAAGCCTGGGAAGGAACTTGTTTCAACAGACACCCTCTCAAGGCTCTACATAGCATCCATTACCAGGGACAATGGCTTAGATTCAGACTGGCTAATGTTGTACCTTTGTCCTGAAGCAAACTGTTACAAAAGCCTCAATTTGGTAACTATCTCTAAGCCAAAAGACAACAAAAGTCAGTTCAATGCCAATGCTGGAAACGTCTGCTGCCAGGTGGAGACAGATGAGAAGACACCCTACATTCCCACTACACAACAAGGCTTACCATACTCCATTATCACCACACCTTGGGTCACATCAGAGGATGTAACCTCTTCAAAATAATAAATGCAAGGTTTGGTGGCTGTGTATGCGCCAAGACATCTTAGACCTCCTTGAAACATGTGTGTTGTGTGAAAAGAACACGTCTAAACCTACAACCCCCAAGTCTGTCCTGCCCATTAAATCCATGAAACCCTTTGAGCAGTGGGCCCTTGACATCATTAGTCCTCTCCCCAAAGACAGACTGGGAAAGAAGTACATCATAACAGCCATTGATTACTTCACCCGCTGGCCAGTAGTGTGGGCAACCTCCAACCACACCACCACCACCATCATCTGCTTCATTGGCAAGGAAATTGTGGCCTGCTTTGGGCAACCCAAATGTCTCATCACAGATGGGGGCCCAGAGCTTGTTGGACATGTCATGAAGGTGTACTGCGCCAAGAATGCCCTTCAACAGATAGTCATGACTCCCTACCATCCACAAGCCAATGTATGTGTAGAACAATTGAATGACTCACTGATCCAACTGGTTGCTAAACTCTCACAGGATCATCCCAATACTGCGTGGACTGAACATCTGCCCACCACTCTACTCATCTTACAAGCAAGAATCAACAGAGGTACTGGGTTCAGCCCCAGAGCCTTTGCCTTTGGGACACCTGACGGCTTGACAGGAGTGGAACAAGGTAAATTACAGTCCACAGTCTCCGGGAAACCCCCCTTGATGACTACTCCCTCCCTGAGTCAGTGGCGTGCCAAAGCTTGGGAAATTGAACATAAGCAAATTAAAGGAGGAACAAGAGACCTTGAGGCCAGATACGCCGTTGGTGACCCTGTCTATACCCTCAACCCTAATTCAGCTAAATTAGAGTCTAGCCACTTGGGGCCCTTCAAGATAGTTGTGGTCTATTACAACCACACCTACCAACTTAAAGATGGCCCAGGGAACACCAAGAAGCTTCACCATAATTGCTTGCGCCCCTGATGTACCATCCCCACACAAAGGTTGTTTGTGTGGACCTTCCCTGATCTTCTGCAGGCTCTGATCCTGGTGTCTGACAACAAGAAGGGTGCAAGGGGGGTGTTGCAACCAAGTTTTCAGACTTGCCTGTCAATGTATCTTACAATACACAGGGAGCACTTGATGAGTTGCCCCTTGACGTATCTAATAGCATGAATCAATATGACAGCAATGTCAAACTGTGGACACTTTCTCCTAATTAGGAGAGCTACCAATTTGACCTGATGATCCCCGGACAAGTTATTCCTTGGCTTTAAACCCTACATGGAACATGCCACTATGCCACCCCTTGTGGCCTTGTGGCTTTTCCCATATAGTATATTAATCACAGTATTCTACAATAAACAACATCTTATTCTATTTATTCTTGTCCTTTCTATTGGACTGTTGTCTTTCCCAAATCAAATACTGAACTCTAATTGGTTCATTTGCAGCAGAGAAATCTGCCTGGTCACATACTACAGGGTGCTCAACAAGGTCACAATTAAGAACAGGTATCTCCTGCCCCTGATTGAGGATCTTTTTGAGGCACTGGGGGTCCCAATTATTCATAAAATTGACTTGACAGCAGGTTATCACCAAATCTGTGTTGAACCAGAGGACATACCCAAAACAGCGTTCAGAACTAAGTATGGCTTGTTTGAATGTGTTGCCCTTAACTTTGGTATGACAAATACTCCCATCACCTTTGTGACCTTCATGAACAGTTTCTTCAAAGAACACATTAGAAAAAGGGCTATTGTCTACCTTGACAATATATTTGTATACAGCCCAACTAAGGAGCAGCACTGGAAAGACGTCCAACTGGTCCTCCACACCCTTAAAGATAATTAACTCATAGCCAAGCCCTCAAAATGTGACTTCTTCTCAACAGAACTTACATTCCTAGGGCACATTATCACCAAATCTGCGTGAAACCAGAATATATACCAAAAACTGCATTCAGAACAAATTATGGTTTCTTTAAGTGTGTGGTCCTCAACTTTGGAATGACAAATGCTCCAAGCACCTTTGTAACCTTTATGAATGAAGTCTTCAAGGAACGCATTGGAAAAAAAGCAATCATTTACCTAGAAAACATTATCATATTCATTATAACTGTAGAACAACACTGGGTAGATATCCTCCTGGTCCTCTGCACTCTCAAAGATGACCAACTTATAGCCAAACCCTCAAAGTGTGACTTTTTCTTGTCTGAACTTTCATTTCTTTCACACATTATCAGTAAGAACAGAATCAAACCAGACCCAGAAAAGATACGTGCCATAGCCAACATACCAGTGCTGCAGAATAAGAGTGAACTTTGTACATTCTTAGGCATGGTAGTCTATGTCAGAAGATTAATCTCTGACTGGGATGCCTTGACTGCCCCTTGTCCGCAATCACAGGCAAAAAAATAAAATTTGTATGGACACCATTGAGATATCAACACTTTTGACAATAAAAAGAACATATGGTCATTGCCCATATTTTTTAATATCCAAATTTTGAAGGAGTGTACAAGCTAAAAACTGACGCCTCCAATTATGCAATAGGAGGAGTACTCTAAATTCAAGCTGCAAAAAAGGGCTTCCTCCCTGTAGCATATATATCAAGAAAGCTGTCTGATGGTAAGAAAAGATATCTAATACATGACAAAGAACTGATAGCTATTGTCTACTTTCTAATGAAGAAGTGATGTTATCTGGAAGGTGCACAGATATTCAAAGTTCTAACTAACCACAATTCATTGGTGTTCTTTAAGACTCAACAACACCTATCTAGACAACAAACTGAATGGATGAGCCTTATTCAAAGGTACCCCATGATAATTGAATACAAACCAGGCAAAGAAAGGCTTACTTCAGACACCCTATCAAGGCTATACAGTAAACATGTTCTATGCACCAACAGGAACCCCAATTGGCCAATCTTAATCATGGGGAATCTCCAAGAGGGTTTCCACTTGGCACACCAATGGATATCTAAGAGAAAGTCCTCAAGAACAAACACCTGTTCAAAAACGTATATAGCATGCTACATCAAATCCTTCCAAGTGGTGATATTGTCCCCTACGTTCTGTCAACACAAAAGATTGACACCATTCTCTGATGCCACAGAGATTTGGGACAAACCTGTAGCCAAAACCTATATGAGTATCTCAAAACACGCTACTGGTGACCCAAAATGCTGGACAATATCAAGGAGGTACTGGAACCTACAAGGTCTGTAAGAAGTATGCTCAAACCAAGGCACCACCCAAATCAGTACTACCAGTATTCATCACACAACCCTTCAAGGTGTGGTCACTGGATATTGTGGGCCCAATGCCTGTAAAAAAAGGCAAGCAGAACATCATAACAGATATCAATTATGCAACAAGATGGTCTTTAGCACAAGCTACAAAAGAACACAAAGTCAATGGTGTGAGACAATTTATTGGCAAAGAAATAATAGCCAAGTTTAGAAAATCCAACCTCCTGGTCACAGACAGAGGAAGGGAACTTAAAGCCATTGACACCAACGTCTACCTTGCCAATAATGGAACAAAGCACACCATAGCCAGTCCCCATCACCCACAAGAAAATAGAAGAGTTGAAAGATTAAATGGCTCCCTTGTAGAGGCTCCCAGCAAGTTATCTGCCAGCAATGCAAAAGCCTGGGTCAACATGCTGCCAACAGAACTTATAGTGTGCAGAACACCAGTCAACTGCAATACAGGCAGAAGCCCATATGAACTTGTCTATGGGCATAAACCCACCATTGTTAGCACTGCCTCAGGACCCTGTTTGCCTCTACCTAAGAAGGTACCATACTATAGCAACCCTGATGTACAGCACGCCAGGAAAGACCAAGAGGACAAGGAAAAGAAAGGAGTGGAGAGAGAAACAATCCCACTACAAAAAGAACGCTTTCAAGTTGAGGACAAGATCTGGGTTGTTAAACACAACATGCACAAGTTGGAACCAGGGTTACAAGGACCAGGCATTGTCATGGAAGTCAAGCCCAACAATACCTACCTCATCAAAGGTATTGACGCTCAAACAGAGCTCAAACGTATGCACCATGACTGCCTCTGCTTAGGCAAGAACAGCACAACATAATTCCCAACTCCCTGTATCTAACTCCAAACTGGATCAATACCAAGTCCAAATCCCCAACACTCTCAAGAAAATTCTTAAGGTCCCACCTCCCAATACCCCAGGGGGAGATGTCGCAGCATCTACAATTACTCCCTCTTGGGAAACTAATTCCCCAAGTGACTTGCTGGATGATTCACTGGCTAAATATTAAATCAGTGGCACTGTTATCATTTGGCCATCTATTATGGGGATCAAACATTTTTAGTCATAAGCAGAACACAACTTGGACAAGCCTTGTGACCTAATAGGAACAATTACTTGGATAAGCCCAATTACTTCCATGACGTACATGGACAGTATGTGGCTTCCAATGATACTATATAATACCCTATATTCATATCAAATAAAGTGATAAGGAGCGCCTTTTGGGGAAGCTTCAAATATGGAATTTAAGAAAGAAGAGAAGTATATTTTATTGGATAATACTTTAGACTTATATAAACTTACTGTGGCTGGGATTTAGTTGGATCAAACCTAAGGGTTGGTCATGTGCTAGATGGGTTCAAGCCACTGAATACTTGGACAGTCAGGTGATATTGCTTGGTTACCATTCTTGGTATGTCAAACAGTATACCGGAAGGGAAATAAATTGGGTATGGCTGGATGTTAAGTAGATTGGCGGTAGCCAGAATGCTTGTACATCCAGACCCTCAACACCCCCCTTAAGGGGTTACTCTGGTGCATCAGGAGGGGGCTTTGTTTTCACGGCTGTCGT